>JBAGKO010000009.1:4072406-4087574 GCA_037177275.1 Acacia concinna
TGTAGGAAGAGTTTGTTTTATCCCGGGGAGTGCCACTTCATCATTCACTAGGGGCTTGCGGAATATCTCCTAAGGACAGTGCCTTTAAGCGCGACTTGAACTGTTTGTTTATTGTATTTTTACAGGTGCCGCTACCAAGAATTTGTATGGTGTAAGAGGCTGACGCCAACAATCTTAGGAGATATTGCAATGAGATAAGTTTTAATTCTATTCTTTGCCTTTTTCCATTTAATCTTTCACTAGAATAGAAATTATTTGTGATCTGAATAATTTGGTCCGAAAGGGTTGGTGGTTTTGTTATCTTGGGCATAGTGTTATGATTTGCCACTGGTTGAAGGAAGGAACAAATTACAAAAATGTGTGTAACACTTTATCTTATTTGTGTGTGAAAGAGGAAAAGGTACGCCGATAGAATTTCTGCAGCATTATTATATTGTTGTTCTTTCTTACTCCTACATTTTTTTATAGCCTTTGATTAGAAATATATAAATAAAATCAAGATATTGTTTATACATGGGAATATGAAAACACAAGGAAAAATAATATTTCAATATATTATTTAATTATTGATAGTTGTTGAATTTAGATTCTTGGCAATCCTGAAAATAAATGTAAGTATAAAGAAATGATGATATTCGGAAATATTGGATACAATGTAGAAGCCTTTATCTATCTGAATGTGAGGGACATGGCAATTAAAAGAATTTATTATGAATGAGTGTTAGTTTCTAGGCTGTATCAATCGGATGTGGTTTTGATTTCTTGCTTTAGCTCATGTGGAATTATCAAAATTTGGATTTAATGGGCACCACCATAAAGAAATAAATTACTCAAATAAACATCTTTATGGAGGTGCAATTTGTTTCATATTCTTAGTAACTGACATTATAAAATGTGATTGATGTTATTTAATTGCCCCACATTGAATTTTGAGAAGGGCGTTTCTTGTGTTCTTATTAGAGTTGAGACAATTAATTTATATCAAGATGCTAAACTTGTTGGCATGAATATTTGATAATTATGGAGACCAAAGATAACTTGAAAGTTGAGTTTTAACTCGTATGGATGGATAGATTTGAGCACAACCACCTAGAGTGTTTATCCTTCTTGGTGATAGACATGAACGGATGAATGAGTTCTATCAAGATCCTAGTATCATATTCATGTGACTTGGTCCAAGTACGCACATATCAAGTCTAAAATTTAAACAGGACATGATTTTGTTTGAGTGAAGTAAGACCAGTATGTCTTAATTACTGATATCAAAAGAAATAAATATTATTATTTGAGAAAAAGCAAATTTTGAATCAATCATGCATGTCTATCTTAAATTCTGTTTGTGATTGTGTGAATGATGAATCTTATTGATGTGAAAGCACTCATGGGTGTTTATTTGCATTTTAAATGTGAATACTTTGCTAAAATTGTATCCGTCCCCACAAATCTCAATTTCACTTTAACACTCTCACCCATTTCCTCCCTTGTCTCTCAGCTCTTCTGACGTCATCAATAATCACCTACCATGCCTTGTCTCTCAATCTCTGAAGCTCCGATCTTCACAATAAAATTTCCTACTCCCTTCGTGCTTTCTGGTGACGACTTAAAAGAAAGGTTGTTCATTTTCCTTGATTTGTTGTGGTTCAAAACTGTGCCTTTCTCCACTATGTTCCTTGTTTTCAGTTTGCCTCTGTTTTGCGTTTATTTGTGTCTCGATCATGTCGCCACCACGTCACTGTCGCCATGAGTTCCGGTCGCATCGGAGCTGCCATCGTTGAAGTTCATTCCTCTCGTTGGGTCGCCATTGAAGCTCTCGCTCATTCTCTGTTTTGACTTATGAGGTATGTTCTTGTACTCTGAGAAAACTAGAAAATGTTTTATCTTTGTTAGGCTTAGTTGGAGGCAAGCTAAGATTCTGGAAATATAGACAATCATAGAACTTCCTTTTGTTCAAAATGATGAGTAGCACATGGAGCTAATAAGGATTCGTTGAGTACTTGAGTGTTTTTTAAAAATCATTAAACAAGAGTACATATGTTGAATTGTTGATAGATTAGATGACTTTATCATATTGGAATCATATGACTTTATCAAACACAAACACGCACACCTCCGAGACTTTATCAGATTGCATTGGAATTAGATTACATTTACCAGTTTTATAGAATTAGTAATGAAACACAATATAATACAACATATTAGTTGGAATAAGACTGGATTTATCTGTTGGATTGATTTCTGGATTTTCTAGGTTTGTTTCAAATTTTGGGTTTATTCTTTATGAATTGATTTTGAGGATTCAATTCAGTTGTATTTTTTACATTGGCAGTCTAAAATTTGACATCCTATTTTTAATGCTACATTGGTAGTTTGCATTTTTTTGTTCTATGAATTTTTTTGTTATCATGCTTTGTAGTTCTTGCAAGATTTTTTACTGTGTTTTGAGTTTTTTTTTTATCATGAAAAGTAATGCAAATGCTGAAGTGAATGAAAATCCAACCACTAATGATCCTAGTGGTGCAGTGCTACACCTACAAACAATGAACTTGAGTTGCAAAGATCAGTTAATGGGCCTGGAAAATCTAATCCGGCATGAGCATATTTCTCCCTTAAAAAAGAGGGGAAAACAAGCATCTATACATGTCTCTTTTGTTATTCAATTTATAAAGAAAGCGGGATTAATAGGATGAAGCAACATCTTGCCAATATTACTAGACAAGTAACACAATGCAAAAATGTACCTTTTAAAGTACGTAACAGGATGAAAGAAGGTGCAAAGAAAAAGACTACTAAGAATGTTGAATAGCAACTTGAAGATATAGAAAGTAACAATGAACCAATTGATTTGACAGCCCTTAAGATTAGTGCCAACAAGAAGAGAGTTCATGGGATTATTGAGAGCTATTTTCCTACTAGGACCCCTCCTGGCTCTCAACCAAGTCTCAAAAGTGTATTGTCAAGCAAAGAAGCTCAACACAAAGCTAAGATAGTTATCGTTGAATGTGCTCTCTCTAATTGTATTTCATTTAGTACATTTGATTACCCTTTATTTCAGAAAGCTATTGATCCTATTGTTTCAATTGGTCCTAGATTCAAAGGCCCTAATGCTTATGATTTTAGAGTTAATTTATTGAGAAATTAGAAAAAAGAATGTGAACTGAGAATCATCAAGCTAAATGGATTGAAAGGGGTTGTACAATTATGGCTGATGGTTGGAATAATGAAAGGAATCGTATTTTGATAAACTTCTTAGTCTATTCAACACATGGCATGGTGTTTGTGAAATTTGTTGATGCTTCAAACTTAATCAACGATGCCAAAACATTATTTGTATTGTTTTGTCAAGTAATTGAGTGGATTGATCCTAAACATGTTCATGTAGTGACTGATAATGCATCTAACTAGGAGTGTTCAACATTTTCCCGTCTCGAACCCAAGCAAATTGGGAAGGGAAAATCCCGTCCCAAAATTTTTGGGACGAGAAAAGTTTGGGATTAGGATCAGGATTAGGAATGGGACTTCTTGATCCTAAACTTTTCCTGATCCCGAAAATATATATATTTTTTAAAATTTTTCTAAAATTATCCAAGTACCACTAAGTTAAAAACCATTCATTTTTTCTATTTTACAACATTAATTAAATAAGTGTGCCGATTAATTTTTCATAATTGTTATTTTCAAGATAACACTTAATATAGAAGAGTAATGCATACATTATTCTTTATTTTTGGTAAACTTATGTCATAAAAATAAAAAATTTGAAAATTTTTTAAGTATGTTTTTTAAGGAAACTAATACTCCTTTTATTTTGTATCAGAGAATAAATTATTATTCCTTTTGTTTTTGGCAATGTTTATTTATTTTTTTACTTTTTACATAGTGCTATCTTTTTTCTAGAAATTTTCCGATCCCGATCGGAAACAATTTCTCTTCCCAAACCTCTTTCTGAATCAAGAATGACATTTTCTGATCTCGTCCAATCTCGAGAACACTCCTAATGTCAACATTGCATTAGAAAATTGATTGAAGGGACAAGTTGACCTCGTATTAGCATTTGCAACCACAAAATAAAAATTGAGAGAAGAATATAAAGAGGATGGTGGGGAGAATAAAAGAAAGGGGAATAAATGAGAAAAGAATATGGAGAGGGTGGTGGGGAGAAGAAAAAGAAAGGGGGAATAAATGAATGGGGCAAGCTTTCCTTCTCAGATCAGCTGTACGCATATATCTATGAAGTGATTTATTTAAAATTAAAGTATAATTTAGTCCTTTAAATTTAATCAAGATCCTTTTTTAATCCTTTAACTTTAAAAAGTATATTTTTAATCCTTTTAATATAATGTCATTGACTTTAATAATGGAAAATACTGAACCAATTTAAAATAATGACATATTTTTATATTTAAATTATGTGATAGAAAAATAATTAAAACTCTAATGAATCTTCAAGTTGTTATTAAAATTAAAGCCTCTATTCAAATTATATCAGCATTTTAACTTTGCTGAGTCACCATAATGTTAGTAAAGTTAACGATATTAATTTAAAAGGACTAAAAACTCATATTTTAATCGACTAAATTTAAAAGACTAAAAGTATGCTTTAACCTTTATTTAATAATACTTTTATGGATAGTTAGACATTTGATTTAATTTGATTTTTATATGACTTTACTTTGTGCGGATGCTTATGCATCTTTCCGTGCCGTTTCAATTGACGTTTAACTCCTCCATATCTCGCTTGTATTATTAAATTTATATTTTCTTTATCCTATGTTACTTTACATTTAATGAGACCAAACTTTTGAGTTGTAACTCCTCCAAATCTCGCACGTATTTATAAAATTTACATCACGTAATCCGTGTTTTGAGAGTGAAATATTTTTCTCATCTACCTTCTCCCAAATTCTCTACTCTCTACAATTATTTCTTTCTTTTATTGAATATATTGTTATTTATTTATTTATTTTCTCTATAGATTCTATTTCTTTTGTTAAAAGTGTTTCTTTTTGAAAAGCTATACCAAATGGATGATTATCTTAATCCCTTTTTTTTATAGGGGAAATAAAGGTCATTTAATAAAAGGACTTAAATGCCCCAAACTTTTATTCAAATATCTTGGTGCTCATTTACCGCGAAGAAATATTTGACAGATATAAGTGCAATTTCTTGTACTATTCACTCAATATGTATTAAATTTCTTATACAAATACATGATAACACCTGAAAAATTATTTCTTAAATTTGGTACAACGTGGAATAAGTTGGAAACTGGACAACTTCGAAATGATCTAACTTTTCTTTTGTTTTTAATATTCTGATTATGATTAATATCTATTGTCAGTTAAAATGTTCAGTGTGTTGTTCACAAGGATATAAATTGTTCATTGCCAATTGTACGGCCAACCAGATACGGCAACGGGCATTTTGGAAATTCCAGTTTTCTTGTCCTGTGGATAAATAAATAACCCAGCAGGTGAGGAGAGGTGAGGTGTATAAACATTGTGAATATGTATTGGATGCTTCTAAATGGCATACATTTTCTTGAACTCATTATTGAGCAGCTCAGAATCTGACATGACCGACACTGAAAAAGACCTCGACCTGCTTCCCATGGAAGATTTCCTAATGCTCCTCAAATTTGAGGCCTCAATCCGATGCCTAATGACCCAATACGACATTATCCCCAAGGTTGTCGCCATTATGGTGGTCCCTATTATGGTCACTCCGATCGCCAGCCACCTCTCATGCTTCCCCACCACCACAAACGACAACGCCAAGAACGCCACCGTTATGAGCACACAGGCCAGCCACATGAGCTTGTTAATAATGGCCATCATCTGCTTCTTCGCTTTGCTCTCTATCACCACCACCGATGTTTGCACCACCACGACTGCCAGAGAAATGAACAGTGCTATGGAATCAAACACAAAGAAAATGATGAACGGGACTTGTGGGGCTATGTTTGCTTCGCCCAAGGTCACTCCCGGACGTATCTCTTTTGGGTCATCAACGTACTGGCCAGGAACTGTGAATATTGCAGCAAAGGCAACGGTGGCGATTAGTACTGCAACCACAGTTGTGGAGTTTATAGCGTTGTTAAGCCCTTCTGCATGCATTTTGTTAAGACGTTTGGCTATGCCTTGGACTCGTTTTCTGGTTTGGCGTGTGTGCTCCAATTGGTAATGCACCTCGTGTTTTATGTCACTCACGGTTTGTTTCAGCTCACGTGCTGTGTTTGTGGCAGACTGAGGCTTTATGTTCTTGACACTCTGCACGCCATGTTCTTCCAGAATGGCTTTCATTTCAGCGTTCCCAGTTTTCTCTGCTGTGTCAATTGCTGTCTCATTACTTCTGTTAACCGCCGTTTTGTCTGTTTCCCTCCGTCCAAGAAGCATCTTCACAATCTGAACAAATATAAACTAGGATTAGTCACTTCTGCTGCGTAAAACATATACTACCATGTAACTTTTTTCACCAACTGAAGTAGTTTTATTCAATGACATTATTTCATACTAGTAAGAGCTGTTCAGTAAAGCTGGACACATTGCATTAGATTAGGATGGCTGAAATCCTTCTAACCGAAATATGACCATTTGTGACCCTAACGCAACACTGCTATTTCATTGTTGATACTGGTGATTTATCTATTCAAGCAATTAGGCGTCTAAATAAGATCATATTCTCCAGAAGACTGAATTCCTTGTGCCGAAACTTGTTAGAGATTGTCCCAAGAAATTAAACTTTCCTTAAAAGGTTAGACTTTTATAAGGTCCATTAAGTTCTAGACAGAGCATACCATCAGACATGGTAGTCAGCTGATCAATTTGTTTACCCAAAACTCATGGCTAATGTGTCCAGAGATCAATGTTGGAGAAAACTGCCTTTGGTAGTCCTACCGGTCAGTTTCTTTAGACATCCTCATCAATGCCATACAGAAGCACATGAATAAGTATAAAATCATCAAAACTACCTCTTAGATCACTATTTACAGAGAAATCATAATCTTAAAACATTTTGGACTTTCACTTCTTTAATGTATTTACTCTACTCACATTTCTCATCAACAAAATGCATAATTGGGATAACATCAACGATCTTGAAGAAATTATTCAAACTGGAGGCACTCACCAATTACTAAAATGAATATACTCGTTTGAATTAAGCAGAGGGAAGGAAGGCATAATCTAATATACCTGAGCCCTGCCTTTCCTCGTAGCTATATGCAAAGCTGTGTTTCCCTTGGTATCAACCATGTTAACTGATAAGGGATCTGCTTTTATCAACTCCTCCACTACCTCCATGCTTTGTCCCTTCACAGCCATGTGAAGTGCCGTCTGGCCCTTCTTATCAGTCCGTGTTGCAACCGCAGGCTCCTTCTCCAGAAGCGCTTTAACAACCTCCAAATGCCCATTTCTTGCGGCAGAATGAAGGGCTGTTTTCCCATTACTTCTGGCAATGGTTGCTATGCTACTTCCTGCTTCCAATAGAAAATTCACCACCTCTGTATGTCCCTGGGTTGCTGCCATGTGCAAAGCTGTGGTGTTTGTTGGATCTACTGTCATGGATAATTCAGGATGAGCCTCCATAAGGATCTTCAGTACATCTGCAACAGGCGAAACAGAAGTAAGGTTTTTCTCGGTATTGCATATCACAGTCCACCAAGAAGAATTAGACTAACTTGAACAACGATGTATACCTAAATCGCCTTGTTTGGCAGCAATGAGGAATGCATCAAAACCATTTCTAGCTTTAATTCCAGCATTGGCTAGATCGTAATATTTAATCATCTCCCTAACTAATTCAACGTAACCATATTCAGCAGCAACATAAAGCGCCGTTTCCCCAGCTTGATTTTGCTTAGCCAGAAATACATTGAGTTCAGATTCTTCAGTTCCCGTAAGGAATTCCTTCACAACAGCCATGTTTCCTGATCTCGCTGCTGTGTGTAGAGGGGTATCATCCCGCTTTCCAGTCAACTGTTTCGTCATTTTCTTCCTAGGGGTGCTCGGTTGCGCAGCTGAAAGCTGCACCGCTGACGTTGCCATTGAGTTCACCTATCTAAGACCCCCTCTATTTGTCAATCCTATTTACTATTTCAAAACCTCCGTTCTTCCTTCCAGCAAAAACCCAGATCAGAACTAACATCTTTCATCCCAAATAATTGTCATGACCTCCCTGAAGCAGGTCGAAGGGATGCATCAATCGACCATTGTACAATACCGGAAATCACAAAATATTTGAGGTTGTTTCTGATACCTTTCTTGCTGCGTACCTTCGCAACCAGTGCCCTGTCGCTCAACCAAAAAATTCGGGTTAAAATCATTCAACCTGATATTTCTTTTGTGTTCTTCACAAAAAGAAGAGAGAGAGGGATGGGGGGAGGGAGAGAATTGAGAAGGTGGAATTTATGAATATGCATATAAACAAATAGTTATAGCGTGACTCAAGCATTATTCCAGAGATCATGCTACGGAAGCGAAAAGGAAGCGAGAAAAATGGGATGCGCTTGATCAAATTGACCTGAGTTTGAAGGAGAAACTTCCTTTGGCTGTCCTGCGTCTGCGGTCACGAAGGCCTAAGATTTGAGAGCAGCTCTCAGGAAGCCATATATGGTCTCGTCAGGACACCTTGTATCGAAGAACATTCAGGAAAATAAATAGAGGCCAGAGTAGTATCAGAAAGAGACCCAATCAAAAAAATATACGGCAGAGGAAGAACACTCGAAGAAGAAAGGAGGAGGAATCGAAATCTGAGGGAGGATAGAAATGATACGCGCTCCAATCTGATCAACAGAAAGTAGACATTTTTGAAAAGGTTTCGACGATGATGGGATGAGGCCCAGAAAATAAAAATGAGGAGAATCAGAAATAATGGGGTGGAAAGGAATAGGACCCGGAGAGTTAAAACCAGTAGTGGTGGCCAAAAGAAGAAACATGACAAAGATGAAAATGGGAGACAACGAATATAACAGAACCACGCGCGATGCAATATCTTGAGGCGCGAGTTGGTTCAACAGTCTTGCAGTTGCAGGCTGACCCTTTCGTTTATATTTGGAAAAACTCTTGTTCAGTAAATAAATCGGGGTCTTTTATTTTTATTAAGTAAAAATAATATTACTATCATATAAGTAATACTAATATTTTAATTAGTTTTCAATTAGTTAAGTTATCATGTCCCCATCAATTAAGTTTTCTTTTCAAAATTATTCGAGGTTAGGAATTGGCATGATCTTTTATTTCCCCACTTCCTGCGTTTTCAGTTGCATGTGGACCATTCTGCACACATACGAGTACGATAATTGTGTTCTGTTTTTTTTTTTTTTTTAATGAGTCGGCAATACTGTCTTGTACACATCATGTTCCCTTCAAGAAAATGATAAGTATGAAAAATAAAAATAGAATAAGGTTATGGTTTAAATTTGCAGGTGACATTGTCAATACGAATAAACAAATATGAAAAGCATCACTCCGATTTTATTTATAAATCCTTAGCTGGGCCTGGGACCAAGAATTTATTTGTAATTACCTGCTGTCCGCAGGTTACAGCATTTAACATGTGAGTTAATTTCAAGATAGCAACAATAGTTGACCCGCGTCCCGTTTAAGTGACAAATTTATTTTAAAAAAGTACAAGCAAATATTATTGTGATGTTTATTCAGGTAAAAAAAATATAATTGGGAAAAACAACCTTTTTCGCTCTCAAATTATTTTAATCAGCTTATGTTGTAATTAAAGTTTTAAAATAATGGCAGCTTTCAAATTATATGGTTGCAAGCTTCTAATCATGCTCTGTTGGTTAAACATCTATGTCGAATCATTTCTCATCCATCCACTCTGTTAAATAAGATAATGTTACAAAAATATTTGGAGTGTAGAGACAAGTATATGTTTCATTAGGCCTACAGTAGCTCATCTATGTGGAGACATATTTTAAAGGTCGGAGGTATTATTACTGATCGTCCTACATGGCAAATTGGCGATGGATCAATTGTGCCTTTATCCCACCGGCTCTTATATGTTCTAGTATGAAAGTGTCGGGCCTTATATCGCGCTCTTCAAGAATTTGGAACTTTCGTCTGTTATCTTCCCTTTATCCTACTCATGTAGTTAAACAATTTGCACACTATCCTATTCCATCATCTAGGCAATCTAATGTCATCAGATGGTCAGGTAATGGTTCTAGTATATATATTGTTAAGGATGACTATCAATTGCTTCAATCTACAATAAGATATATCACACAAGAGCAAACTGAGGTATGTGAATTAATTTGGAAGTCTTCTCTACCTCTAAGAATTCAACTAGTATTGTGGAAAATTGCCAGAGACATTCTACCAACTACCCATCTCTTGAAGGTTAGACATGTTGCTTCTGTCAAGGTATGTTGTTTTTGTGGTTGGATAATGAATTCATAGAGCACTTGTTTCTATACTGTCTCTTTTCTTGGGCATGTTTGTTTGGTAGTTTGATTGGTTTTCGCTCTAACTCTAACTCTGATATGCCCTTATACAAATAGATAACTCAGTGGTTATTTAACCATAAGGAATCTAATAATTTGTTCACATATTTGCCTTTTTAAATGTTAGATTCTTTGAGGTATGCAATAAACAAAATTTGTCATGCAGGTATGAGGTATAATCCACGACAAGTCATCAATTCAACCATTACTATAGCAAACATGGTCACTTTCACTCTGTTGCATCACTAGCCTCAAGTTTTTTATGTACAACAAATGACATGGCAGATGTTGAGCAAGATCCTCCTATCTAATGGAGCTCAAGTTATTAGATGATACTGTTTAATATTAAATGCTCCAGACAACGGTTCTACACTTTAAAAGTTATAGTGTTATTTGATTAAGATCTATTCCACGAATGGGTAGTCACTCCTCCAACCATGATAGGCCCCCTACACCTATAATTACAGGGCCTCTAAGATGCAATGTCTTTTATACTTCAACAACATTAGCTTGATCATCCCAATGCCTTCCCTGTACTTTGTAAGTTAGTCAAACAGTCTCATATTAAAATTATCACTAAAACTAAGTATGTGTTTTAACACTTTAAATATTTTTTTGCAGGATGTATGTATATTATTATGCTAATTTGTATCTTATATTTTTTACTATTGAATGCATGCTTGCTTTTCATCTGGGAAAAAAAAAAACATATGGGTGGTTGTCAATCTCATACTCTTACCCTATATTTATTACGATCTATGTATCCAACATGCAAAACCACGTGTAAATTTGTCAATTTATAAGAGTCAGTGGAGTGAGGAAGGGTGGGGCCCCACGGGAGCAAACCGAAAGTGGTCGTTCTCGGATGAACCTCGCAAGTTGCAGCACCCACGGCGAGCCGGCCCCACCAAAATTAATCAACAATGCGTAATGTGATTCTCTCCCCAAAAGAGAGCGTGAAACGCACGCTGATAAACCAGCTCAGGGAGTGGGGATGGGTGATCCGACCCGACAAAATCTGAGAAACCCAAATGATTTTCTCTCAATCAGCAGAAGTGTAGACAATAGAATAGTGAGTGCAATGTGAGGGTCCTAACTCCTAATCCCAACTTCCATAAACTAAAAGTTTGGCTGCATTTTTAATTAAGAACAAAATAAAAGATTGTATGTGTTTGATTTAACAGAATATATCGCCTTAATTTCAGGATTGAATCCTTGCCCCACTTCACTGGTCTCCTAATCCTTTTCACATTATTAATATGCTAAAAACATGATTAATTAATTACAACCCAGTCCTAGTTATTATATAATTAATTAATATTAAAGTTTTCAAACTCATGAATTTAAGTAAACTTGTATCAAGCATGTAAGCTCGAATTAATAATTAATAGATGTTAAAAGTATATAATATTGACAATAATTTAATTTAAATACATTCTAAATGTGAATAATTGAAATTAAATAATCAACAATTATAATTTATCATATTTAACAAAAAAAATTATGTAAAATTTATATATAAAATCATTAAATATGATTAAATTGAACAAAATAACATGAGTTTAATAGCGAGTTAACACAAGTTTATAAAGTAAAAACATAAAATCAATAAACTTGACAAGTAAACTTGTGAGTTTTACCTAATTTATGACAAGTACGAGTTTTAATTCAAATGTGACACGATTTTATAAGGTAAAACATAAAATCGGAGATTTATATTATGAGATTGTTAACGATGATTAACATACTTAAATTGGTTTGACATAAATGATACCCACTTTGTTTTTCTAAATAAAATAAGTAGTAATATTTTTTTTAACCTTACAACAATTTAAACACCCACACACAAACATATCAACCTTAGACTCAAGTTCATGGTCTCATTTAATTTGAAAAAGTATATTATTTATCTCTTTAGTAACTCTAAAGAAAAAAAATGAAAGAGAATAGTCTAAGCAACCATTGGTAATAAAATAAAGGGTTAAAATACACCCAGCATCCTAAAATATTTTTTTAGATGGACTCAACACTCTAAAATATTTCGTAGAGCGTCCAATACCTTAAAGAAATTTTTTAAATATATAAACACACTAAAGTATCTTTTATAACATGGTTTTAAATACACCTAAAAAAATTTATGGTATTGAATGCACTAAAAAAATACTTGAAAGTGTTGGAGGTAAAAATGAAATACTCTCTCCATTCTCATTTATAAAACTCTTTTGGAGAATTTTAAGAAAATTATAAGAAAGTTAATTACATTACTTTAAAATATTAAAATTTATCGTTTTTCTTTAAATTATATTGTTTGACTTATAAACTATTATATAATGCCATTATTTTAAAGTAATGTTCTCTGAAGGTTATTATAAATATGAAGAGAGAATACATTAAGGTGCTGAATGTACATTAAAAATATTTGAAAATACCGAATGGCAAAAAAACAATCCAGAATGTTGAAAACGACGTAAAATAAATGGAAGTACGGTGAATTGAAGTGAGAAATGAGAATAGAAAAGGAGGGTGTAAAGGCAAATATATGATAGGATGCGTTGAATGAGGGGGTGGACTGTGGAGAGGAGACAAACAGAGGAGTGATTAATTAAGATAATGATGACGATGACAATTGATGAGAAGTGATCAAATGACTCGAATTTCAAAGGAAGATATATATATATATATATATATCTCCAAATTGAAACCATCCGTCCAATGACTTTTAAGCCTATTCTCACCTCATTGACTTTGCCCCTCCTATGATTCTAGTTATTTCATTTCACGCCAATTATCTAAACATCAATCTCACTCCCAACTCCAACTATGCGCAGTGCTTCACATTTTTAAAATACAACAACAACAGTTACATGATTGAAACAAAATACTATGGACCAGTGCCTATGCAAGTATCCTATTATTATATTAATATTTTAGTAAACGGAGAATCGTATTTGTATTATTGTGGGTTGGGTATGCCATGCGGAGTGCCTATTGTAAAAAAGAATAGAAAGTGACACAACAATGAAGTAAGTAATTAATCAATTTAAAGTGTGAAATATTGAACTAGTTATATAGAGGGGGCCTCCACCGACCATAAATAACTGGTGATTGGGCGCCCAAATGATGCTTTTGTCACTCGCATGTGGTTTTATATCTATATTCTCGTCCACATATGTTGAAAAAAGAATGTACATACGAATCCCCATGTGTGTTCATATAAATAAAATATAAAAAATAGTGGGAACGGATGAGGATGTATAGAACTGAAGTGGGCCGTGGCCGAGAGGTCAAAATAAATCACTCGCTGCGCATAGAGTGTATCCATCAATCCTCTTCGACTATTCAATGCCATTCATTGAATCCCAATTTTCAATTAAGTCCAATCCTTACAATTCAGTATTGACCCAAACATTCAACCCTCTCATTATGAGCATGAAGAAATTAACGGAGACGGAGACGCAAGACTTGATTTTTTTTTTTTTGGGTACGGTTAATTATGCTATCTTACACATTCATTGGTATATTGTCAAAATTACTTTACATGAGTTTTCTCCTTGCGACTTGGGAGCTTGAAATTGAGACGGTCCCTTCTACACAAATGATTAATGCCATCAGCGTTCACTTTGACATCGGTTGTAGCACGCCTTCTGTAATTTGACTTGGACATCACAAAAAACTATACATAGTTTAGCCCATCGCAAGCCTTTATCTTCTTGTTAACTAACATCATGTCTCTCTGCTATTGGCTCTTTAAGATGAAAAAAGGGGAAAGGAACTTACATATGTTCTCTCTGGGTGATGATGCTTCGCAACGAAGAAATTGGGAAAAGGCACTTGGGATTGTTAATTAACAAGAACTGAATTGAAAAATATAATACAGAAGGGAGGAGTGGCGTGTAAGTGGAAGTGATGGAGGGGGTTTAGGATCTTGCAATAGAGAAATGAAATCAAAGCAGGAGTGATTAATAATAGAGGCCAACAGGAAAAGGTGGAACAAATTAAAGGGAGAAATGAAAAAGAGAGAGGGATACGAGAGCCGTAAAGGTGAAGGACTAAACAAATGAGGAAGCTAAGAGACACTAAAAAGAAAGAAACAGAGCATCAGTGTCATCACAGTCACAGTAACAGTCACATGGTGTCCAAACGAGACCGCCCAATTGCCCTCTTTGTTTTTTCATCTTCATCTTTAATTATAATCTCTCCTCTCATCACAACCTCCACTCCCAACTCCTTCTACTTTCTTGTGTGTGTGTGTGTGTGATAAGATGATATAGCATCGGTTGGCAGCCCCTGTTGAATTATACAATAGGCACAATTCACAAATCTGACATGCCTTTGTAACCTTCCATAAAACTCCCTCCCAATATGTTAAAATGTACAAATTCACTTACTTACTCGAGAGATCAGAGGAGCTCACAATGCAAAAGGGATAAGTAAAACAAACGGTGCACGTGCACCACCGAACGCATATATATATATATATATATATATAGCTCCCTGTCAGATGCTGTACGGGTTATTCCTTCATATAATATATGATGACTTTTTGTTTTTATTTTTGACAACAATATAATGTGCTGGTTTGAAATAACTTATATGGAGGTAATAAGATCTTATTTATGGAGTACAAAATAAATATGTGAAAGGTATCTTTCTCGTATTTTGTATATGAGATCTTATTTATTTTAAATAAATTATAACAAACAAGCCTAATA
>JBAGKO010000009.1:4094245-4109274 GCA_037177275.1 Acacia concinna
CAACGGTCATTTCAAGGACTCCTCTCATCAGCCTTTTACTAACTCAAGCTCATATCCAATGGTATACTAGGGTATTCACAGTCTTGAGTTATATGAGACTTCTTCCTTTGACACACTTACACACAATAACTACAACACCTTCTACTCAGTCTTACTAAAATTACAATACAAAGACTTCATATCTGATTCCAAACTCTGTCCATTTTTTAATATTAGTGAGAATATTCTGTTAAAGATTCTAAAATATAATTTGATTAATTGAAGGTTATGTTGAAAATTTAAATCTGTTTATTTACTCTCATAACATAACCGGCAACCATGCGTGACTAATTTGAATAACCTTAAATATTTCTATAGAATAAGAAGTACACTTTGTCTTAAGTAGAAAACACCTGTATAATATATGATAATTTTTTTAAATGGATTTCCAACTACTTTATTTTTACGATTTCAATATTTCTAACACATAAGTGTTAAAAAAATTACATTACTAATTATCTTTTCCTTTAATTCCCATAATTCTCAGGTCACTCTCGAATTCGCTGTTTGCATTTTGCAGCTTAGCTTTGTGCCTAGTTGATCTCTTCTTTAAGGAACGGTAGGTGTCGATTCAAACTTGAAACTTCAAAGTTCAAATGGAGTAGTTGAATTGGGCATCATCGTCATCATTCTTGAGAAGCTGTAGCTCGTACCTCCTCAGCTCTCGTCAATATGGCATAAAATTGCAACTGCTCGCACGTGCCTAAATGCTAGCTAGTATCACAGTTTTTTTTTTTTGGACCTGAAGCTAGTATCACAGTTTAAAGTCATGGCTCGTTTAAATGTTTGGCGTTACAAATTTGAATGCAGTTTGCAGCTGAGCTGTCATCAAGCTACGTGGTAGGGTCCATCCCTTCCCTCTAATTAAAATGGCAATATTACTCCAAAACTGTGTGATCTTCTCTCTCCTTTAATTTTACGTACGGCCATCTCTTTCTCATCCATCCTCCTAGACTATTTAAATTAGGGTGAACGTTTTTTGAGGGAGAAGCAATTTTATTTTTGATGTTTTTTTTTGAAATAATTTACCGCAACGTTATTTATTTGTAGTCATTTATATTTTTAATAACATATCTGTTCAGTTTAACTGTTAATTGGGGTGTATTGATCAATGATAATGTCATATAACTGATGAGGTGAATTAAATAATATGATATGGTATGTCATTTGACTATAATTAAGTTATATTTTTTTTTTAAAAAAAAAAAGAAACTCAGTTTGTTGATTATCGAAAACAAGTGCCTTAATTTAGTCATAACGTATTATTTAATCCACCTCATCAGTTATATAGCATTATCATTGATCAACACACCCTAGTTAACAGTTAAATTGAACAGATATATGTTATATATTGAGAGTATGAATTGCTCCAAATAAATAACATTAGGGGGTAGATTGCTCTAAAAAAAAGTTAGGATTAAAATTACTCCTCTCGGAATACGTTGGAGGGTAAATTACACTTTAACCCCTTAAATTATGCCATGCGAATGTATTGTGCTTTGTGACTTGTGGGCAAAATTATTCCCACCATGTGAGAAAGCGCTGACTCATTTTTGCCCATCTCCTCCTATCCAAATTATAATTTAATACTCCTTTTGATCCTAATTATAAGAATCTTTTAGAGAATCTTAGAAAAATCTTAAGAAAACTAAATATATCACTTTAAGATATTAAAATTTGTCATTTTTCTTTAAATTATGTTGTTTGACTTATGAACTAATATATAAATGTAATGAAGCATAATATACGATATGATTGAGTAATATAATTAACTTTTTTAGAATTTTTCTAAGATTCTCTAAAATGCTCTTATAATTAAGACCGGAATGAGTATATACATACAAGTTTTGAGCACCTACACGTCGTCCTATCTAGCTTGTGCAAAATTTCACCTAATTTTTGTAATATTATCTCTGATCTTAATTATAAAATCTAGTTTTTTTAAACATTAAAAGAAATAAATAAGTTGCTTAACTATATCATATATAATGTATCATTATATTATATATTAGTTTATAAGTTAAATGATAAAAATATATGGATAAGTTGAGGACAAAGCAACTAGTATACATGAATCGGCATTTATTATTTAACCAATTAAGGAAAGAGGCATGTAAAAGACGGAATTAAACAACGTTGAGAGAAGCATATATATGGATAATTGAAAAGAACTCAAATGAAACTAAATATTAAATTAAATTCGCATCCAAAAGCACAATAGATCGATCAGTAATCGGTTATTTTCATTATGTCTTTACGTTGATAACTATCACCGTAACCTTCTAAACCGTGCGGAATTATTCAACAATGACGTATAGTAGTGTACAACAGCGAAATAATGGAACCCAAATTCACGTAAGCTTCTAGGCGATGATATATAAAAATGTCCGTGCAGGATGTTGTGGAGACTGATGATGAGTTACAAATCTCCACACACACTGACATACCTAAAAGTAATAGTATAGCGCTATTCGTATACTTGCCTTCTTTATACACTTCCCCTTTTCTTTTTATTATGTTTAAAACCAGAGGCGGGCGAGAGAGATCAGATGGTCTGTTCAGCTCAGAAAGTCAGGTACATTGACGTTGGTGAGATCGTCAAGGTCGTGGATCCAACCATACTTGTCCAAGAAAGGGTTGGCCAAACACTCTGGAGGGTACTCATCAATACAATCTTCCCAGACATTGGCGTCCTCAACGTCCCTCGTGACCTCCCACAAACAGCTATTGCATTTAAAGCCAGCCCCAAAGCTTATCATCAGCATTCTCTCTCCTTTCTTCAGCCTCTTCTTGGCCTCCATGTATCCCAATACATACCACAGGCTGCTCGCTGACGTGTTCCCAAAACGGTGCAGTGTCATCCTCGCCGGCTCCAGATCAAACTCGTTCAGATCCAAGCTCTTCCCTACCCCATCTATCACTGCCTTCCCTCCCGTGTGTAAACAGAAATGATCTACCCCTGCCTTGAAGTTCAACGGCGATTTCCCCATTCCTCCTCCTGAGGTCTTTGCACAGCTCTTTCTGCTGACCTTCTTCACCAGGGACACCACCATGAACCTCATTAGCTCTCCTATGGGTAAAATCTTTGGTGATATTACTCTTAAATTATCCACAAAAGCCCTTGTCGCTGCCCTTGGGAGAGATTTCCCGAGGTAGAAACCCAGGCGTCCTTCTTCGTCTTCCTTTTGCATGCAGCATCCAAATGACTCGTCTCTAGCCCCATGATGAGTTCTCACCAGGCACTTGAGTCTCAACATGCTTTTGTGCTTCAGGCTCCTCTTGTTTGTCAGAAGAATTGCACACCCACCGGTGCGGAACAAACAGTTGGCCAGGATCATCGATTTGTCCTTTCCGGAATACCAGTTTGGACTGATAGATTCCGAAGTCACCAGAAGAGCGAGCTTGTTCTTCTGGGACTTGAAGATGTTGTTGATTATGTCCAAAGAAACGAGGCTGGCGCTGCAACCCATGCCGGTAAGATTGTAAGTCTTAATGTCCTCCCTCATTTTATAATGGTTGATGATGCGGGACGAGAGAGACGGCATGGCGGAGCACATGGAGACGTTGACGACAAGAACATCGATGTCGGAGGGAGAGAGCCGTGATCTGGACAGGAGCTTGGCGATGGAGTCATGGAAGAACTCGTCAAGCTCAAAGCGGGCATCGTCAAGGGTGGGCTGGGCCTCACGGCCCAAGAAGAAATTTCTTGGGGCGTAAGTCTGCTCGCCAATGCCGGATCTAACAATAGCTTTGAGCAGGAACTTGTACTCGCCGAGGCCCAAGTAAGTATTCCTGGAGATGATCTTGCCACAAAGCTCAGTGCCAAGCTTTCTATCATCAGCAGGCTTATAGCACTGGTAATCTAAGAGGAAGCACTCTCGGTCTTTTCTCCCATCAAACAGCTTCCACATCAGGAAGCACAAATACAGCAGTGGAACAACACAGAGTAAAGTGGGGAACTCCATATATGAGAGAACAGATCGAAGAGGTGGGTGGTAGAGAATGGAGAAGTTGAAAGGGAGTAAGCGGAGTATATATAGGGTAGGGAGGGGAAAATAAAGAGTAAAGAGTAAGAAAGGGAGGGCGAGTTTGAGAGTTGAGGCGTGTCAATATGGCTCAACCCCCAACAAACTCATGAGATCTCTTCTCTTCAACTTTATTGCAAGATCATGACAATTAAACGACTGGCCACTTTCACTAGTTTCGTCAAGTCTCACAGCTTGCGCATGTAAAACAAAGAGTTTCTTGCTTGCCCTTGTCTTTGAAATCGAAAGCGCACCAACATGTGCGTCTCCGATCGTGTTATACAAATCTGTCGAGTTCGCTGTTAGTCGTCTTTACATTTAAGGATGGTGAGCAGTGGTAGATGGATACAGCCAGCGCATAGTATCTAATTCTTCTTCTTCCATAAAATATAAGCTAAGGTCCTCCATCGATACGCAGTGGATTATTGATTGAGTAAATTAATTATTACTAACGCTCTGGTTAATTTCAGATCCATATACTAGTTAGTACCATACGACCACTATATTCCTTGCACAGTTATTGTGAGCTCAAAAGAAAGAAAGAAAAGGGGGCGAGGCTAGCCGATAGTACATTATATTGAAGGTGGTTGCGATAGGTGCAATAAAAGTGTCGGTTGGTATTTTGTATTGTAGAATGAAAATATCTGTCAAGGTAGTTCTTGTCATTTAGGGGACAAAAGCTGCATCTTTTTTTTCACCGCATGGATTCAATGAAAGGAGTCGGCTACAGCTGGTTGGTTATTAAAAGTATTTATGCAGCGAGTTTCCTATTCCTCCTACAGGCGAAGCGTCTTTCTCTCTCTATAGCACTTCAACTAATTTTCAATAAATAAGAAGTAACAAGTTAACTTGTTTAGTATGTTTCAAATTTTTTTTTTTTTCACTTTTAACTTAGCCCTATTGGATAATGTATTTGAGATTTTAATGAGCAGATAAATTAAAAATGGGCATTAATTATAATAACAAAATTAAAAAATGAACATTTATCTAACAAATGTTTTATATTGTAGACTAAACTGCTCTTTTAGAAATGTCTTGTATTGTGGATTGAAGGCAGCAACAACATGAGAAAAAGATAAATAAATACTCCATAAATATTAAAAATTTAAAAGATGACTCAAATTTCGTAAATGACAAATAAGAGACAGAAACTAGATCACTTTTAATCATTCTTTATTGAGTTTTAGTTATTCTTTATTAAATTTTAGTCATTTTGTTTTAATTATAATCTGATTAATTTTAGTCATTCTCTATTGAATTTTGATTAAAGTTTTTCATTTATCATTTACCAAATTTAAGTCATATTTTAAAATTTTTAATATTTAGAAGATATTCATTTACCTTTTTCCCTATTAACATTTTATTCCCTGCATCATTGTCAAAGTCAACCTTAACTCCCAACTGATTTGTTTTAATTTTGTTTCGCATAATGCACATGCACATGCACGTGGTCAAACCTGACTATACATCTTAACATTTTCAAAGTAGAGTTGTTGAATTATTAAAAAATTAATGTATTGAAATAATTGTATAGGAGAATTTTATTTAAATACTTTTTTAGGATTTTGAAATTTAAATTATATTTAAATAAAATTCTCTCTAATTACGTTAACAGTGTTATATGTAATGGATAAGCGCATGTGAAAAAGTCACACTTCTAATCATTAAAAACTCATGAACATACAGTTGCTCTACTCGTCGTTGATATGCACTAAATTAAGTCAGATTAATTGCTACTACCATCGTCCCATCCCTAAAACAGGATTGGTTTTGCGCGTACCCCTCTGCTATAGTAGTACTTGACTTGAATTATTTCTTTCATTTATGGACTTATAAATTCATTTCATTTAGTGATGATATTTTAATAACAAATTAAACACGGTACGGTCATGATAATGAAAATAAAATAAAATTGATTAAAAGAATATAGGGAGAGGGGTGTTTGAGGGGTGAGTAACTTAGAACCGAAATTAAAAACTAAACTTAATTTAGTTTTTTTTGTTGTTAATTCGGTTCTTTGTTGAAGATTTTGTTTTTATTTTCTGAGAATTTCAGTTTCGATTCGGTTGTTAAAAAAAATCGGTTAAAACCGAAAAAAATAATAAATAAATGTAATTTTTATATTTAATAAATATTTATTTGATAATTGCATTCTTATAATTAAATAGGTTTAAATTTTAAATTATACTAGATAAAAATCTATATATATATATATATTTCTATTTGATTTATTTTTCCCAAAATCTAATCTGAAGGATAAAAAGTAATATTTAAAAAAAATTATTCATATATATATTATTTTGTAAATAATAAATAAAAAAAACTAGTCAATTTTATTAATTGAACTGGACTGAAACATTCCGGTTAACTGAATTTTGTTAATTTGGTTATTGGGTTTCGTTTGGTTTTTAAAATTAACTCTATTTAGTTTTTTAGTTATTTCAATTTTCACCAAAAAATCGAATGATCTCCCCTAGGTGTTTCCATTGATCTCCTCCTAATTTCCCTCTTTTGATTTTCCTTGCTACTAAACCAACTTTCAATTATTGGGATTTAAGATTTTAAAATAATATATTATAATTGTACAGGAGAATTGTATTGAGGTCCCGAATAAGAAAAAACATGTAAAAAATGTCCCGTGAAATCGACAAATTGCATTGATATCTTTTAGGAATTAGGACTTTTATATCATTAATTCCAATCCTAAATTGACCCTTAAGGGCTCCATTGACAACTATACAAGCATCTATTAACAATTACACAAGTGTCTATTAACAACTATAGGTGCCTATATAGTTGTCATTGGACGCACGTATAGTCATCAATGGACACATATGTAATTGTCAATGGACGCCCGTGTGTTTGTAAATGGAGCTTTTAAGGGCAAAGTGGTAAATTAACAATTAAAATTAATGACACAAAAGTCTCAAGGGACCTTAATGCAATTTATCAATTTCATGGACTTTTTTTTTATGTATTTTCTCTTTTTTAGGATCTCAATGCAATTCTCCCTAATTTTAAATAAAAAATTATAAATTTTATTCAAATTCAAAAATAAATTTTGGCTATTAAAATTAGGGAAAAAGATAAATAAATACCCTTTAAACATTAAAAACCTTGAAAGATGACTCAAATTTGATAAATGACAAATGAAGGACTCTGACTAAAACTAAACAGATAATGACTAAAACAAAATAACTAGAATTCAATAGAAAATGACTAAAACTCAATAGAGAATGGTTAAAAAAACTGATTACTTTTCTGCCCTTCATTTATCATTTACCAAATTTGAGTCATCTTTAAAGGTTTTTAATATTTATGAGATATTTATTTGTCTTTCTCCATTAAAATTATATATAAAAATACTTCTATTATGTATATTTTATGATTTTCTTACTTATTATATCTGACACTTTTAAAAAATTTGATGTTAAATTTTAATAATTTAAATTTATTTATATATTTTGTAATTTAATATTATAATATATTCTTGTAAAATCTTAAATGCTAACTATTGAAATCTAATAGTAAGAAAAGTCAATAGAAAAATGAAGAGAGAGCTCAATTGAGTTACCCTCTCCCAAAAATATAATAGTCCATCTCCAAATTAAATTGCCTGTTTTAATTTTATTAATTGATGAATGGACGGAACACGGCTATATTACTTGTATAGTTGGTGACGTCTCAGAATCGTACGTCTCCTGCATCCGAATTAAGGTTCCATCTTCCTCTCCGTTGTAATCAATACTCCAATTTCAAAGTCAACCTTATCTCCCAACTAACTATTGTTTTAATTTTGTCGCCAATACTTCCTCCCCGTTATATCTTATCAACGTGCACTTCTTTTCAAGGTCAGCCTTTTGATATTAATTAAAATGAAAAGCTAATGTTTATATACAGAAGGGTGGAGACAAATAACTATTTTTTTTAAAGAAGTCCAACATAAATAATTATTTTGAGGTGTAAAAATAGACATGAAGAATTTTTTCAAAGCAAAATTGATAACACCGTTAGCTGCTATTACTTTTTCTGACATGTAAGTCCTACTATCGATTATTTCAATATACTTTTAGAAGGTTAAGGTAAAAATTTAACAGCGAACTATTTTCTTAAAGGCTAGAGAGCATTTATAAGACAAATATAGACATTTACATTATAACTAAAGGGATGTAAAAGAATTTAAGAAGTTAAAAAAATTTAGACATTCAAATATTTGTCTTGTAAATGTCGGTATTTGTCTTTCTATTGACAAAACTTAATTTTATTTTAATCAAAAGTAATGGCAGTTAACGGCGGTAGGACCCGCATGTCAGAAAAAGTAACAGTAGTTACTGACGTTGTCAATTTTGCTCTGAAAAAATTCTTCATATTTATTTTTGCGCCTCAAAATAGTTATTTGTGTTGAATGCCCTTAAAGAAATAGTTATTTGTTAAATTTGCACCTTTACCCTATATAGTATTGGCAGGTAACATCAACGTGCTCCTACTTCTAGTGCGCAATACATGTATAGTTGCTCTTGGCCTGCCTATGCTTTAAGGCCTAGTACTCTCTCTGATCCTACATATGAAAGATAGTTGACTTTTTTTAAGAAATATTAAAAAAGTTAAATACATTATTGGGTGAAAGTACAAAAATAGGAATAAACTTTTACGCTTTAAACATTTAATATAATTATCTTTTGTTAGGTGTAACATTAGATATAATCATTTTAAAATGAAGTAAATTTAGTAGTGTCATTAGTCAAGTTTAACATCCGTTTCTTTTTTGTTGCGTGGGTCCCATAGTCTTGCAATTGTCATATAGTGTCACTCCCTTTCCCCCTACAACTCTACTCTCTATATTGTCAGTTCTCTTTTCCTCAACCTCTCATTCTCTCTTATCATATTTTAACACGCTTTTTCATAATTAACTTAGAAAATTTGATGCATTTCTTAGACCATTGTTGCATAATTAAGTATGAATTTGAGAAAAGAACAATTGCATTGAATTAAGTCCAATTGGGGGTTAAATTTTCATGATTTGTTAATTATTCGTGTAAATGAGCTATTGGACTTTTGATGCAACCTATTGGTTAATTTTATATTGTAGATCATTGAAGGAAAAAAAGAAAAAATAAATAAATAAATTGTAGTTCAATCCCTCTACTACCATCGAAAAAATGAAGGAAGGCCGCTCAAGCTTAAAGGAATGGGTGTTAGACCGTGAGAGCTCGACTTGGGGATTTGGAAGAAGGAGCTATGACTAGTGACTGGAGATAGAGGGAAAGATACCATCTTCATCACCATCTTCTATTGAGGCAGGCTTTACACTTAAGGGGGTGAATTGGGTGTTATAAAAATTTTCCTGAAGGCTCAAGCACAACACGTATACTAGTTCGGTCAAAACACATGACCTACATCCAATTCTCAATATCCACTAAGTTCCACTATCCTCCAAGATTTCAATGAGCTCTTGGTGCCATATTACAGACTCAATTGACACTTTTAGAGATCACTCCCCGTTACAATATGCAATCCAAATCCCCACTTAAAGTCCCTCTACTTTGAGTAACTCACGATGAATTTTAGAATGTAATAAATACTCTCTCAAAAATGAATGCAACACTCTTAATAAATTTTCACTTTGATCGTTAGTTATTGTCTTCATAAATGATTGAGCATTTATATTGTCCGAGAATGAGATGACCGTTGAGGTTCAGTTTGTTGTCGTTAAATTCTCATCATTCCTCTAGGTTGTTTCCATTGAGAGATAATGGTTTTTCTTCTCTGAGTAATAAATATAACCGTTGAAGCAAGAGAAGGTTGGTAGGTTGAAAACTTGCCAAATTTGGTTGAGCATTAAATGTCTTTGACACATCTTACTTTATGAAGATTTTGATCTCGTGTGATATAACAACATGTTCTAATGTATAAAGGCAGTCATTTGCGAAGATTAGAAACAAGTGGGCATCAATAAAACAGTAGTTAGAGTGATTTAAAGATTTTACGCTATGATGCTCTGTTTTCTAGAAAACAAGTTTTTTTTTTAAATAACCTTGAGGTTTCATGGCTTCCTCGAGGTATCATTTATAAATAAAAAGAGATGATAATACTCGAGGATTGTGATTCGATAATACACATAGGATGTTTAAAAGCAATTTGTCCTCGAGGATTTCATAAACTGAAATTACCTTGAGGTTTGGAATTAACCTTGAGGTTCGAGCATATTAAATTACATCCTTGAGGATTGATTCTTAACTCAAGGTTGCTTTCTGGAAATTATAGTTCAGAATATGTTTGAACCCTTGAGGTTTGAATCAAACCTTGAGGTCTCAGATTTTCGCAATAAGTAAGTCATAACATAAGACAATAGATTAAGTTTAATGAACTCACCAACCTCAAGGTCAATGTTTAACCTCGAGGGTTCTCTGATTTTATCCCAATAGCAAGGTTTCAGAATGCAAAGGAAGGTTTCAGAGAAACCTTATTAGGTTGCTAAGGTTTTGTCAAACCTCGAGGTTTGTCCCATTTCCTCAAGACAACAAGGTTTCATCCAAACCTTGCTCTAACAGTAAGGTTTGATACAAACCTGGCTGTTGTATGAAGGACCTAAAACCTCGAGGTTTATACCCACCTCAAGGTTTGGATTCAATCTTGCCCAACAGCAAGGTTTGGGCCAAACCTTACTCTTACAATAAGGTTTGCCACAAACCTTGCAGTATTAGCGAGGGACCCGAAACCTCAAGGTTTTCACCCAACCTTGAGGTTTGAGTTCATCCTTACCAACTGTAAGGTTTTGAGCAAACCTTACGCCAACGGCAAAGTTTGTTCAAAACTTTGTCTTTGAGCAGAGGAGACTGAATCCTCGAGGTTACTATCTAGCCTCGAGGTTTGTAGTCAATCCTCACCCACAACAAGGTTTGATGTAAAACCTTGCCGTTATGGCAAGATTTGAGTTTTGGCAAGGCTGTCAAACCTCAAGATTTGACTACAAACCATCTGCAATCTAACCAATTTCAACTGTTTAAAAATCTTTTATCAAACTTACTAAATGGACATTACTCAAGATCACCTACTCAAGTAATTTCCCTTTAGCTCAAAACAATTTAAACACATTTCTAAATCATTCTCTAAGTTTAGTTATCATCAAAACATAGGATCTATCATCTTCTTCTCCATTCCCATCAACCATTATCACTACTGCCATCGGAGGAGCTGCTGCTGGACTTGAGAGATAAGAGTCGATTAGCTAGATTTGGAGAGGGAAGAGAGACACTCCAATCACCACCGTTGACTCACTGAGACTACCACAAATCTTTCTCCATTTTTCACCATCAATTCTCACCTTTGTCACATTTGTTTTCCTTCCCTCCGTCGACCATCATCATAGCCGATAGCCTATGGTTTATCACCACTAACCACCATCCCCATTCTCGAAGGCATCACCATCATTATTCTTAGCATCACTCAACCTTGTGCCATCATTTCCATTTTATTTTCTTCCTTTGTCCTCATTGAACCTGACAGGCTCCCATCCATCTCTCTTCTTCTTTTATTCACCACACTATCGTCTTCTTTATGAAATTACCACAACCTTCGTTTTATTTTCTTTGGCCTCTCACTGAACCAAACAACTTCTATTCTTTCTTTCTTTCTTTTTTTAATGTAATTCCCTATTTCTTCATACTCCCATGGATTTCCAGTGTAATGAAGAAGAG
The DNA here is from genome assembly GCA_037177275.1 of Acacia concinna. Lineage (NCBI taxonomy): Eukaryota > Viridiplantae > Streptophyta > Magnoliopsida > Fabales > Fabaceae > Acacia > Acacia concinna. The sequence continues at coordinate 4,106,007 of JBAGKO010000009.1, forward strand.
ATGGTTGAAATTAACATTATGAGTGGTTGATTTTGCTTGAGTCTTAGTGGTGCAGAAATTGGCTAGAGCTTCAAATGCTACAAAGGGAAGTTCATTAATTTTTCATTAGCTTATTTCATGTATTATGTGTTGGCTAAATTAATCCTATATTAGTACCTGTTTGTGAGACTTAGATGAGTGATTATTTGTTTATGATGGATAGATATTGTGCTGAATTTTGTATTAGTACACTTCAATTTATGTTAAGCGTATTTCCTTTTGAATTGATGAAATTATGTAATATATGTGATTACTAGTGTATATGATGAATTTATTTCAAATTGGGTGTCGGGATTATGCTCTCATTAAGAGGAAACAAATGCATTAAAATTATTTTCAAACACACATCAAATGATTTTTAACAATATATGTAAGGAATGACTATGAATGTGATTACAGAATTAGTATAGTAATTAATTAGGAAGATTGGATTCAGTGGAACTACTTGGGGTTTTTAATAAGACTTGATGTAAAATTAATTCTCAAATTATTTTAAGAAGTTAGGAAAGCCACCACTTTGCTACCAAAACTTATTTCATTTTATAATCCTTTTTAATCCAAAACATTTCTTTATTGTTTTATGAAAAATACAAAAAAAATTAGAACTAACTTTACTTTAATGCATTTTAATTTAGTAAAAAATCAATTTCAAAACCCCATTTTTAACCTTTTTAGCACTTAATTTAACATAAGGAATTCAAAATAAAGGTTCATTGATAAGAGAACAATCATAAGTTGTTTGTAGTATATTGCATTTTAATTTGTAGTAAAAATTTTATATTTAATCCTGAGGCGACTAAGGTTGTGTCAAATCAATCTCCCTCCCTCCATTAGTTAACTTTATCAAGATATATTACTAGATTTTGTTTTGTCAACACTAAGAATTTTTTTTAATAATATACCCATAAATTTTTTTTACAATGTAACAATACCCATTTTCCTTTCCTCTTCGTTCTCCTCCTTTCCAGCCCTCGACCCTTGGTTGTCTTGACCAGTAGCTCCTTCAATTGCCTCTTCTGGTTCTTTGATAAAGACAAGGCTTAGCAATGAAAACATCTTCCTAGACACATCCTCCCCTTAGCAGCTCATCCACATCAGCAATGTCCTCTAGTTCTTGGTTCAACTCGCTGAAGAAGATAAAGACCCAACCTCCTCCATCCAAGTTTGTCGATTGCATGCTCTAAAACTCCCCAAAAGACTATGAACAGTGCACTCTTCTAACTCATGTTAGTTGTTATTGAAGGATGGGTTGGTTGATTGTAAGAAGTTTCTAGGTAAAAGATTAGGAATGGTGAGGAGACATTCATCATCTTCTTAAATGTCAATGGAGGGAGGGAGAACCTAGAGATAGAAAAGGAGGAAAGAGATGGAAAGTGATATGTAGCAATAAAATTGAAAAAGGGTGAGAAATGTTTTTAGGAAAAAAAATAATATTAAAAAAAATTGAAGTAAGGTAATTTTGGAGGGGAGAGAGAATATGTTAATATTATGTGATGTGGCGTGTTTCTACTATATAGAACACAAATTGAATGACACTACATACCAATTGGAAAGCTACAGGATCCAGCGAGCAAGAAAAGAAACCACTGTTAGGCTTGATTAATGGCATTACAAAAGTTGTTGTCTTTTAACATGTTTATGTCTACTTTTGCATATAACAAAAGATAATTATGTTGAGTTCTCAAAGTGTAAAAGTTTATTATTATTTTTCCACCTTCACCCTAAATTATTTAATCGTAGCATATGTTGTATATTATTAGATTATATATTAGTTTATAAATCAACTAAGTTAATTTGAAGGAAAAAAGTGTCAGATATTTTAATTAATATTATTATATCATATAGTTATAAATTAGGGTAATTAAAATATTATGAGTGTATCCCATTATTCAGTTAAAAGGTCCAATAAGATTAGGGTTTAGTTTTGGCTATTTAAGTAATTTTCTGATAATGAAAATACACGTGCATAAAGTTCACAGCTAAAAACACAGAGCATTAAATAAGGAAACCCTAACAGTCTCTTGAAGTTCCCTAACTGGCCACGGCTATCACACAGCCCCATCACTGTGCCTTAAGTCAGTCAAAAGAGTCATGACAAATTGACTAGTGTTTGTTTTGCAGTTGTTCATTCATCCAGTGATTTGAGTTCCTGATCAAGAATTAGCAATGGCTAAAGGTATTTAGTCTTCCGCTGTATTTATTAATGGATAAATTATTCTATGTTTGTTATCTATAAATTTAATTTATTCTACATGCGATATCAAAGACAGGTTCTCTATTTTTTGCCTTCTAATTTTGATCGGGGATTATCTTCTGGATTAGAGATCATTCATATTTTAAAATTGCAATTTTGGATCATAGAGAAAAAAAGGGGTCTAAAATATGCTTCTACAAATTTTAAAAAACTTTTTGTAAAATCTCAGATTTTGTTTTGTTTATCTTTTTTCTTTTCTTCTGGGTTTATAGAAGACATTGGCTTTCGGTTTTCCTCTTATCATTGGTTTCCCCTGAGCATGCCTGTTCTGTTTTCTGATTCGAAGAGAAAATATATGATCATGCTCCTTGGTGTTGTTCATTTATCTTTCGTTCATGTTTTCGCCGCAATAATATTATGTTTGTAACTTTTGTGTTCTTTGCCGATTGAGATATATGACGACGATTTGTTTCAATCTTGCATAACTATGGCTTATTGTTGCGAGATTCTATTTGGCTTATTATTTTTCTGCATTTCCTTTTGTTATCATTGCTAGAGCCGAGATACAGACCATATCGATTATCATTTCCATTTTGATTTTGTTTCTATTACTGTGTTTGATTTTGATTTTGCCTTTGATTTGCGAGAAAATTGTGAGGAAACGTTTTGAATCATGATTACCCATGTTTTTCCAAGGAGAGAGTCGCCATTGCCGTCAAAATCACGCCCTTTACTCGCCAGAAAGACATACCAAAACTGTAGTGAGTCGCGGAACCTCTCGAGTGTAGTCTTGGGTCAGGTCAGGTAAGGCTACATTGAAATGGGTGGGTGGGAAGCTCAAAATGGCGACATTTTGAGCATCAGGCTCCTCTTCTATTTCAAGCCCTGTAAGGCTTCATTTTATCTTGGGCATGGGGTTTTCGGATTAGGCACTAATGTCTGGGCTGTAGTTGTAAAATCCTTATCTTTAAAACAATAATTAACAAATAATTTAAAGTGTAAAATTCTCTTTCCATAATACTACTATAATTGATA
>JBAGKO010000009.1:4119377-4132340 GCA_037177275.1 Acacia concinna
ATATTAGTGAATATTATATATATTGCAAAACTTAAAAATTATACTAGAAAAAAGAAAAATTAATTTTAACAAAAGTTTTTAATGAAATAAAATTACATTAATAAAATTGCAAAAGTTGACTTTTTTCGCTTATTTAATCTCTCAAAAAAAAAACCAACTGGATCTTATAAGTAGGACTTGAAGGAGTCTTATTACATGTAAATATATTGTGACATTTATACTACTTTCAGTTTTAATTATAAGACTTAGTTCACTTTTTTCACTTCCTTAATTTCTCTAAAAAAATTAAGTAGGTCTTATAATTAAAAATAGAGAGAGTCTTATTACATATAAATATATTATGATATCAAAAAATAAAGTCACACAAAATATCAGTTCAATAGGAAAAAAAGAAAGAAAGAAAAGGACCAGTCTCGTGGATGCCTTTTGTTGGCATTCAATGGTTTCCAACAGTAATAATAAGTCCACAACAAACAACTATTTTCAACTTATGCAGATAAAATCGTTTGAATAAATAAGATCAGTCTCCTAAATTTTTTTCCAAACACTGAAAAGTTTTGGCAACCACAAATATCCGTTTTCTCGCAAATAAGTTTGTTTGGACAGCCTTAACGCATTCCCAGACACACTGATATTAAAGTTGCGATGAAAACCCAGTCTCCTCACAAACTAGCTAATGCTTTCTCTCATAACTCATAACTTAAAGGCTTAAAGCCCGGTTTCTGACTGCTGCCTCCTGATGATATCCCTATATATTATTCCTTTACTCTTTTATGGCTATGATTCATATGAATGAGTATACGTAATATAACAAACTACAGCAAGCCTTATGTATTAATTACATGAGGTCATTTTATTCCTATCAACGTAACAACTAAATATATTCATAATATGAATGAATAATAATTATGCCGAAGTTCTTTAATCATTTTATTATCGGGGAGATTTTAGCATATATATTTGTGGTTAATTGGAATGACTTGTTCAAACAAAATAACCGTTGCATTTTTTTAAAAAAAAAAAAAATCAGTCTGGTGTGACGAAAACTGCGTGAATCAGCAGTCCGTGTTCATTTTTTTAACTATTCATGAACCAAATTATAATGGTTTATATAAGACGTTAATGTTACTGACAATATATTACACAAAAGCCCAGGTTTTATCTGTTCGTAATGCATCACATTAGAGTATAGCCAAGTCAAATAATCTACCATGAAGGAGCAGAGGGGTCCGCTGATTAAGTTGGTTGCCGTATTCGAATTTCTAAGTATAATATATTCGAATCTACTTAACTCATATGCCATCGCTATTTTAAGTCTGGCTTCTTTCCCTTTGGGATTTTGTTAATTATTAACTGGGTGGACCAGTTCTTTCACTTTGGGATTGTTTCTGTCAACCGCTCCATTATTATATTGGAGTTGTTTGTTGTTTATGACAATATTTTGCATATCTCGGCCTGCACATGTGCAGATCATCATCCAGCTATTATCCATATTCAATATAATCTTTGTTTTATTAATTCCAATTAAATAAACAAACATCGATCAGTATTAAGTCATTATCATTTTCTTTAGATTAAATTATGTTCAAATACCATTTCTTGTCCGGGAGTTGCTTGGGGAAAGTTTTCATCAGGCCATATATATACTCCCTTCGTTCTTATTTATAAGATTCAGTTGACTTTTTTAGAGAATTCTAGAAAAATCTTAAGAAAGCTAATTATATTATTTAATCAAATCATATCTTATGTTTTATTACATTATATATTAGTTCATAATTCAAACAATATAATTTAAGGAAAAACGATAAATTTTAATATCTTAAAGTAATATAATTAACTTTCTTATAATTTTTTTAAGATTCTCTAAAAAAATGGATTGGGTCTTATAAATAGAAACGGAGGTAATAACCAACGACCAAATATCATGTTTTCTGTTTTTTAATATATACTTTCTGCCTTGCGTCTGCGTATATATAATCATCCGAATACGACGTACGGCACATAAAAAGCATCATTCGGGGGAATGAACGACCGTGTGCTTATCTATCGTATAAAATAGTATATGCTTGAAATTTGATTATGATTGTTGTTGTAATTCAATTTGCAAAACACATGATGTGATTTAATTACTAGGGCTACGTACATTCATCTCCTTCAGAAATACTAGTGACTGCACTCGTTTCTAATCAGTTCCCACGGGTAGGAAATATTGCAAAGTCCAGAATATCGAGCTTATGATGGTTACTTGTCACAGTGGTTTGAAGTTGCCATACGTACATGGCTGTCTGGGGGTGGCCTGTCTGCTGAGTGAATAATGTGGGATACTGTTGGAGTTGGGCTTTGAGTTGATTTTAATTTGGAGAAGAGAGTTCAGATTTAATTAAAATGACGGAAAGCAGTGCCCATTCCATTAACAACTAACCATATATATATATATATATATATAACGGCATTATCTGACTTCCTTCTCAGCGCTTTTGACTTCTTTACCTGCGCCCTCTTCTTCCTCCTTCTCTGGGTATTTTTCAAGAAATGAAAAGGAGGCAGATGAACCTATATGATCAATTGCACCAGTGTCTAATATCCAAGAATTTTTAATAGAAAAAGGAATCCAGTTACTTGATGTAACATTGTTCCCAACATGAGGTGAAGAAGATAGTGTATCAGCTTCAACTAAATGAAGCAATAGTTGAAACTGTTATGTAGACAAAAATAGTAAGCATTGTACTTACTATGAAAAGCCCCAACATATTCGATTTAGCCAAGAAAATAGTAGCTGACACTTGAACTATTCCCATTTCTCGTTCTTGTTGAGAAATAAGAGAGAATACATGGTGAATTGGGGGAAGAGGGTCTACAATCATGATTTAGGAATTAACAACTGAAAACCGATCATTAAGACCCTTTAAAAAATGAATCACATAGTCTTGTTCATGATAAGCATGCACTCTATCAAAGGCTCCACAAGAAGACCGATTAACACAGGAACAAATAGGAAGAGGCCTAAGATTAAGCAATTCATCCTAAATACTTTTAAGTAGAGTGTAGTACTCACTTACAGTCGAATCGCCCTGCTTCAATACTTACAATTCATCTTGCAATTCCGCAATCCGAAAGAAATCACACAGAGAAAATTGTCCTTGAAGGTCTTCCCAAATATCCGATGCATAGTCAGTCCACAAGATGCTTTGTTCGATTTTCGTTGAAATGGATCTTGTGAGCCATGCCACAATCATCGTATTACATCATTCACAGATGGGAAACAAAGGATCATCAGACGAGGGTTGCCGAATCGTGCCATCGATGAACTGGAATTTATTCTTTGATTGCAGTGCCATCTTCATTGCTCTAGACCATGAGTGATAATTCGATCCAGTTAAAGTAGGTGACACTAAGACTAAGGATGGATTCTCGTTGGGATGAATGTATAATGGATTGTTAGGGTTTTGGGTTGTGTCGGACAATGAGCTTGAAGAAACAGAGAAAGAAGCCATGATTGATGAACGGAAGCAACGATTAGAGCAAGGAGTTTTTTGATACCATGACACAAATGTGATTAGAGTTCAAGAACTGAATCAAACTCTTAAGATTGAGAGTGAAGAATGAACAGTACACATAAGCTTAGAGAGAATAGAGACTTGGGACAGAGAAAGAGAAGGAAAAATGAAATTCTCATTAATTCTACTGTGTTGTACAAAAGTGTATACATGTACATCACCCGGAAATGAATGAATATAATTACATTACAGCTGGCACTTGAGTTTTCTAACTAACCATTTAACTAATTACATACAATTAATCATTAATCACTTGACTATGTTTGGATAGAGAAAATGAAAAGAAATAAAGAGAAAATGAATACTTAGATTTAGAAACTTCCATAAAAAAAATTTACTATTTTTTTTAATTTTCTCCCGTAATAGTTACATGCATATTAGAGCAATATAATGAGTAAAGTTGAACTAAAATAAATATCGTAGTTTAACGTTAAACATTAGATCAAATAGTGTTGTCTGAAAGTGAAAAGGGAAAACAAGGAGCGACGCGCAGTATAAGGTTGTCGCGTTGTTGCTCTGGTACGTATGTATATAGATCAGAGTGAGTTTTTATGCTCGCTCCCTCCGCGTTAATTTGGTCCTACTAATAATAGACTCAAATTTACATTTCTTTTCCCTGTCGTCCCATTTTCCTATATATCCCTGTCAACCCTCTTTCCTTTCAATTTCTTCAATCACCATTTCTTCAACGCTTTCACATTATCTATCACACCTCTAATATGCTTTTTACACATGTCTGTCTAACTTTTATGATTCGGCAGAATTTTATTTTATTTGCGTATTATAAATTTTTTTATAATAACAGTGTGTGTGTGTGTGTGTAACAGTAAAAGAAGAATAAATCGCGCATGCGTCGGGTTCTAAAATAAAGATTTGTATTTAAATTCTGTTACGTTCTTCATGATTTTCTTATCAATTTAAATATGCTGTTGGAAAAGTATTTAGATAAAATAAATATTTGTTAATGTAAGTTACTCGTTCGCGCTTGATAACATATTTTGCCTGATCCAGTCAGTTTGTTCAGCTCCAAGAGACATTCTAGAATGCCCTCTCACTCGCGCAACAAGGGAGATTCAAGATTCTGATTGGAGGGATTTTTATTTATTTATTTGGGGTTAGCTTGGCTGGGATGGCCACAGACTCCGGCAATTTTGAGAATTTTTGTTTTGTTTTGGCCGCAGGCAATTTTGAGAATTGGATTTTAGTAAACTGCCAAATCTCACATCAATGCATCCAGAGGCAATAATTCATTTCCCCGTCACATCATTCCATAACGCGCTGCTGCTACACTATTAAATATTCACTCGTTTTCTTCCGGTTTAGGGTTTATTTGAAGTTTCTAACATCAAATTCCATTATCTATAAATGGACATTTAATTTATAAAACATCTAATTATTTACTATAAATTTTAAATACGAATGAATATACTAAAATTAATTCCTGTCCATTAAGCTCGCCTCTGAGATGTACTATGCTTCACGTAAAGTCCTGTGATTGTTAATGCGTAGGCCCAAAGTGTGAAATCGCAGACGTGAGGGACAATGAACGGAGCGAATTGTCGTTACTCGTTATTCACTCTCTTATTTGACTCACGAGCCGTGTGAATTCCCAAACGTAAAATTCAAATGTTTCCGCCAACAAAACACTCTATTGCATCGTCAAAACCTCACACGGCTTGGTCCTTCAAATTTTTGGGAACTATAAGGTGAATAGAGTCTTATGAATTTATATTTACCAGTTAAAATACTCTTACCTGATGAAAATTTTTAAAAATCGTTTCAATCAAAAGAAAACATTTCACATTCTTGAATCAGCATATTTTTTTGTTGTTTAAAAAAAAAGAAAGAAAGAAAGTTTCGGAGGGTAGGCCTTCTCAATTTAACTGTAGGCCCCCGACCCGTCTCCCGATACAGAGAGTCACCGGTCACCATGGTCAGGATGATACTGGTAGACAAAGAATGGGCCCAATAAGAGGCAAGAGGTGGATATGGGCCACATTTACCAAACACATTACGGATCGGGTCTTTAAAGCCTTTTTGCAGCTCTGCTGGAACAGATAACTAGTTCGAGAAGGTCACAAAAATAACTCCATAATATTAAAAGATGTGTTTGGTTGGAAGTTTATATAAATATTTATTTAGATTATCTTTTAATAACAACTTTTACATATTTTAAAATAAGTATATGAAAGAAATTTTATCTTAATTTGTGCAAACTTAAATTTTAGAAGTAAAACCAAACAAACTCTAAATTAAGAGGAGGATTAGACATTTAAAATTCTTATTGGATTGGAGGGAGGGGAGGGGAGGAAATTTTTTTTGTCATCTTGTGCTCCCCTCTCCCACTTTCTTAACCCTCTAAATTGGGGGAGAGAAACTTCTCTCATTTTTAGATAAAATTGCCCATAACAACTTTTATAAATTCATGCACTGTCCTTGACCATTTTGTCCCTGCATTCTCTCAACAACATTGATATCTAAATACACCTGGTCTTGTCCAAAAAAAAAAAAAAGACTACGCCTGGTCAATCCTTATATCCTTTGTTTTTTGAAAAAAAAAATCACACTCTCTCTTTTAATTTACAGAGGGAAAAGAATATTAAACTACACCTTCATTATCAGCCCCCGCATCATTGATACAAGCCAGTGGAGAATTCAGAACCACAAAGTCGACAATCAATTTCCCAGCTTCAATAGTAAGAATGTCTGCCACTTCATTCGACTCACGAGCACAATAAATAATATCAACATTCCAATCACTCTTCGTGCTATGCTTCACACACACACATATTTAACATATATATATTATACATTATTATTTTATATATTCTAATAATTATTTTACATAGTATTACTGTCATATTTATGGAGTGCTGGGTGTTATTATAATTATTTTAAAAAATAATAATTCTAATATGAAAATTGCATAAGAAGGAGAATAAAATATAAAAATAAAGGGATAGGGGTACATTTGTCAACTTATAATTAATTCTCCTCACCTACACTCCTAAATTAAATAAGAAATCAAACCTAATCTCTCCTCTTTTTGAACCAAACAAATTCATAACCTAATTTTAATAAATCTTATCTACCTTAACTTCCATTTAACCAAACACAACCTAATATGCCACCGAAATATGTCCGACTGATATAATAATAGGAGAAGTGAGAACATACGCATTTTTATCTTAAAGGAAGAAATCTGCAAAATACACCCTCCAAAGTGCCATCACTGCCATGTTAATTGGTGTGAGCCATCTACTCCGCCGGCGCCGAAAATACCTTACCCATTGAAGAATGAAGTCAAGTAGTACTGAGTATACATTTATCGTGTATGTGAAACTGAAGGAGCCCACCAAGGGGTGCAACAGACTCCAACGTAAAAACAATCACGCCTCAATAACAGAACGTTGCTGGTCTCCCTGAAATGCTTTGTTTTCCAAGTCACGGAAACGCATCGGCGGCGGCTCCTTCAGCCTCGCCATTTTAAAAGAAGAAAAACTCCGATCCCGATAGGATAAAATACATTTTTGAGAATCAACACTAATCACACATCTTCCAAGTTATCTCATCACCCAAACCTTCCATTCAACAATATCCAAAATAAACTCGAGCCCTTCATATGTATGGCGGATAGATTGTCACATGCTTTATATTTCAGCAAGTGACGCTGTCGCTGATGAGAAATGATCGGTGGGCCAGCGAGGATAAGAATAGTTTTATTTTATGGGCCCCCTTGGTTCTGTTCTGCAACTACATAAAACTCAACAGCCATAGCATCCGACTCACACTTTTTTGTGACTGCCCACCCAAACCATGAAAAGAATGGACTTGCTCTGTTCTTCCCCTGCTTCCACTGCCGTAATCTCCAGTATGCAAGCCCAGCGATCTACGGTACGCCGTACTCGCAAAAACTACGGCCTCCTTGCTCCGGTGCCTTGTTCGTGCTCTTCCCTTCCTCCCATTAACCCTATGCCTTCTTCTTACCAGAACCGCACACCGAGTTCTGCAGACAACAAGCAAAACCATGATCCGATTCGCCGCAAAAGCTATGTTCGGCTTAAAGACATGCACAATGATTGTAACCCTGCTTCTTCCACAGCACACCTCCTCTCTGATTCGAATTCCTCTCTCATCCAAAGTGATCACTCTCCTGCCCTGCGCTCTTCTTCATCGCCTCGCTCTCGGAACCAGGTGAGGCATATTGATGAATCAAGCATGTATTCTTGGATATATGAGCGATGTCTACAGTAGTGTCATCTTTTGATATGATTTTTGCAGGTTGTGATTCTGAGGGTGTCATTGCACTGCAAGGGCTGTGCAGCGAAAGTTGGTAAACACATTTCCAAAATGCAAGGTCAGATTTTGTTGGGGAACTGTTGGTCATGAAATTGTAATATTAAACGCGTCAGAGTTTTTATTTGCTTTGGTGATGAATTATATCAGGGGTGACATCATTCTGCATAGATATGGAGTCAAAGAAAGTAACAATTATAGGAGACGTGACGCCACTAGGTGTCCTGGACAGTGTCTCCAAAGTGAAGAATGCACAGCTCTGGTCATCTTCTGCATCCTCGTCGTCTACGCCCATGACCGGCTTATGAACTACACTGTCGTAATTACTTTTTTAGTCTCAAGTTATCATTTTACCTGTGTATTGTAGATTTATAGTTTGAAACGCCTTCCAGGATCTGTATGCTTGTATAATTACAAGTTTGATGACTCGTCAGGCTTCATGTCTGTCTTGTAATGGTGAAGCCTGACGAACAGAATGATCGACCAGGCTAAACCCTTCTGACCACAAACACACATATTTTTAGCCGTAGATGATCTTCTGTGTTTAATACACATTCTGTAGTGAAAGATTCACATTCTTGCTTTATTATGAAAAGTCCAATATGGCTTAATTCTCCCTCGAAAGCCACATTTCCCCCGACTTGATGCACTTCAAGCGGTTGTTCTTAAGAATGATCACAATATGTCATGTAGGGAAAGCGATGGATTAACAGTGTCCGATAAAGTGAAAGGTGCGAGTTAGGGTACTGGGAGTCTTTCGGTTTGCTTTTTTCGTGCAAGTTCACGTTCCCTACAGTTGAGGAAAACGATGACCGAATAGTAGACTTCCGTTTTAGTAGTATGCTCAAAAGGGATCCGAAATTCGGGTAAAACCATCTAAATGGTGCTGCAAATGCTATGCTTTGCTTTGTTCAAAGGCATGTAGGCAGCTTTAATTTCTTTGACCACTGTATGAATATTGGACGGCAGCAAAAAGGGAAAGAAGTTTGGAGAAGAATAATGTGAGAGCCAGAAAAAGGCTAGCAGAAAGTACAAGAGGCGGGACCGCGCTAAGACTCGGAGAACGTGGAAGGGGGGTTGTATATAAATATATAATAAGTGAATGATTAGATATACATTAATGAAGAAAGGTGAAGTTGAAAACTGAGTGACAGGATTGGGGAAAAGAGAATAGAAGGGTGATCGTGATCATTCATATGTTGATGTGAAACGGGCCTTTTTTTTGTTGTGTTCTGCTGCTTTACGAGACAGAGAAACATGGTTTATGGATTAAATTACGCATGAAGGCGACGTTCATGGATCTTACCATGCTCCCCTTTCCTACGTTCCAACCATTCCCTCCAAAATTCCACACAACCTTCGTCCTTCAACTCTAACCTACCCTGCTTTCTTCCAACCACTTAGCTATGTTCACTTCCGGTTTCTTTCTTTTGTTTTTTTGGTAGCGCTAAGCTGTAAGCATGGCACACTACTGCACTATATACACTTGCACTCACATGTGTATAGAAATCAAATCTTCATCGTATAGTCATGAGACACTGCCAAGTATCCCCGGCCCATCCGAGGGGTAAGAAGCTAAAAACCGCGCACAGACTTGTTAAGCGTACGGGTCTATCTATTTCGATGAAAAGTTACCTGTATTAAATAAAAAGGTTGAAGTGTTTGAATAATCATCAATTTATTTTAAAATATAAAAATAATCATAAACTATTTTTTAAAACAGAAATAATCATAAAGTTTTTAGAACAAAAGTATCTATTTCAATGAAGAGAGTAATGTGTTAATATTCTCATACCCACTCCCACCTTTTATAAGCAATTACTTTTGTAGATGTGCAAGGAGCTTCTAATAAACTACTCCGCCTTTATGGACAGTCCTCTCTTCTTCTTCTTCTTCTTTTTGTTGCTCATGTTCTAGTGCCCTAATTCCTTTTTATATATTATTCTGTTTGATGTCGTATTTGGATGTTAGTGTCATGTACAAAATACACAGGCTTGGTTATTTTAAACTTTTGATGTCAAACCATTTTCAACATCCAAGAATTTCCTGAAATTAGATAATTATGTCATACACAAATAACTAAGCAAAGTTTCAAGAAAACATATTTATCCTATATAACTTCAAGAATAGCACCACTAAATGTAGAAATGCAAAAAGCTGCATTTTAAATCTTTTATGCATAATTTTTTTTTTAAGTTAAGATATGGTAATGATCCATTGATCCAAGCATATGACAAAAAAAAAAACATGCAACACATCTTATTCATGAGGTATTAAGTGACAACTCATGAAATGAGACGTATTCTAAAGAAAATATATAAACGCAGTGAAAAAATGAAATAGCCAACATATATAAATAACACAAAAATTTATTCAAAAGATGGGCATGATCCTATATTCACCAATTAGTGTAAGTCATAGGTCTATTAACTTGGTCATAGCATCTTTCTACATGTTGAATGAACTAATAAAACACTGTAGGCTATATAGACTTTCAACTTTCTCCATTAAGCTATAGTCTTGCCGTTTAAACTTGTGGGCATGTCTTTCAACTTTTTGCACATACAAGTAAAGCTCGCATAAATTTCACTTGTAAAGTCTATCATTTGATCTTAGTAGACTTGATACATCTGACACCATACACTTTAACCACATAACCTTTGTAGACTTCAGCAGTTGTGCATATAAAAAATGTAAAAGTTAGAAATGCCTATAAAGCACATTCTACTTAAAGGCAAACACATACATAGAGAGTGACTTTAGATGAGAGGTGAAATGCAAGTAATTATTATATGTGTTAAATTAATGGTCAATATTTAATAGACATACCGTCAAAAAATTCTTGCCATGAAACTTCAAGGAAATGACTTAGCAAATACAACAATAGATTATCGATTCATTCTAACAAAATATCCTTGTTTATCCCAACAAAAAATTATTTCTGTTTGTTATTCCAAGTAAAGAGTGTAAAAACCAAAAAAAAAAAAAATCAAACATATGGAATTGCACATTATAAAACTCACTCATATGTGTTAAGTGCTCGTTTGGAATGACTTATTTAAAGGTAATAATATTTTATTTGCGGAGTATAAAATAAGCATGTGATAGGGGTCTTTCTTGTATTTTGTGTTTATAGTCTTATTTACCCTAAATAAATTAAAACAAACAAGCCATAAGTCTCATTGGTGAGCTCCCAATCCCATTATGGCGTGACAATGCTCTTATTTTTTTCAACTCTTTCGACTTATAGATTTTCAGAAAATGAAACCAAAAAACCCTGAAATTGTAAAACCCAAATGCTGTCCATTGAGATACTTTTCTAACATCATAGCAGCCAGAAAGCTAGAATCGCAATAATAGATTGATAAATTAAATAATATATTACCTCATTTATAATAAACTTTGTCCTTTATTTTAAAGATAAAAAATGGAAGTTAAAAATAAAAATTTATAAGATTTTATAGAGTTATAAAATATTTAATAAAAAATGTAGGATTTTACATGAAGTAAAAACACAACTCTTAAAACGAAGATCCTAAATTATAAGAATTTGGTGTGTATGATTATTTGATTTAATTTGATTATTGTATGTCGATTATGTATTCCTGATTTTTCTTCTGATTATTTGGCCCTTATATTGATAATAATCTTTATAAATCTCATAGGAAAAATCAAGATCTTAAATGATAGTAATTGAGTGACAATGGGATTATTTGATCTAATTTGATTATTGTATATTCCCATATTTTTTATTAGGCCCTCAATGATCGGCCAAATCCATTGTATAGTGTTGATTGAAACTTGGTTTGGCAAAAAAAAAAAAAATTGAAACTTGGATTATATGTAACAGTCACCTGTCATTCTCTGGCCACAACCGATGCAATAGCACCAATTGAAAGAGTTGTTATTTCTGAATCCCCGAAAGAGAAACTGATTATGATGAAGAGTGTGCTACTTCAAAAAAAGGAAATGATTACATCACAACAAATAAACATATAGGATTAGTTATTTGAACGATTTAGCCATGAACGTAGGAATTTGCTCATAATGCTAAATCATTCAAACCAAATTCGCTACTTCGCATGAACATATTTGCAAGCTTGGAAGAACCTATACAAAGAAGGAGATCTATTCGCCTTCTTTGACTCCAAAATATGTTATTCCAACATTATGAGCTTAGTATTCTGATTGTTGCTGGTGCGGTGAATGATAGGATAATTGATATTAAAACAAAAATGATGAAGTGATAATGTAAAGTAGAAAAATAAATTCACATGCAAAAATTTGAAGAATCACTGCTATAGAATTATTTATATTTAATGGTTGTTTTTACCCATATATAATGGTTTCTAACGGTAATATATTATAACACCATATATGTTTCCCTACATATGATAGTTTTGAAATGAGAAACGACGTATATTGGTCACTTATAAATGACAGTTGTTAAATAACAACCTCAATAAATATGTATATATGACGATTTTTATCAAACAATTGCCAAGTACATCATTTCCTATTTTATAGGACGATCATCATTATTTTATCTTACAGTCCATTTATATTGAGCACACGAAGAATTTTATGCCCTCTAGGATCAAAGTCCACATGTTTATGATTTTATTAGATTAAACCATCCGAGACAATATACATTGATCCTGAAATGATAAAATCAAGGTAAAAAAACCGGACCAGGTAATGATCGGTCACGGTATGGGTTTCCGATTGAATCAGTCATATTAAAATATTATAATTTAATTGACAATGAGAAAATAGTAAGATTAATCATAATTTATAACTGATAATTAACATCAAAATAGCCAAAACTAGTTAGCTATCATCAAAATACATCAAAGTTATGAAACTATAAAGGTGCAACATATCAAAATTTAAAATATACTTATCACAAGTCATCTATAGTCCTTCCACCTAATAATAAAAAAAAAGTTACAGAAACATAAAACAACAACAAAAAATTTAAATGATAATTAAAAAAAATAAATGTCAATATATTAATATATCTTTTAAATTTTTATAAATAAAATGAGTATCTTAACAAAATTACTTTAAATATATTAGTGTTAGTTATGATGCCTATAATTATGTTATG
>JBAGKO010000009.1:4146215-4159497 GCA_037177275.1 Acacia concinna
GGTTATAAATCGCCTAGATCGGGTCTTACAGTAGTATCATAGAAATATGTACTTGCTCCCTTGAGATTCCTTGACGGGTGACGGCAATTAACAATCTATCACTGTGCCACAATCTTTCTGTTAGAATAATCCTCATCTCATTTTAATCTAGTTTCTTATTTATAATTTCTCTTATTTCAGATAGTGAGATGTATTATTCGACTAACTATGGTTGTAGGTATTTCACATCAAACCTTCCTTTGCTGCTCTTATAAAAATTCACATACGGTATTTAAATATTATTAGTTGGGTTATTCCAACAATAATAAATAGTTTATGCCATCTTGCTTAATAGTGTTACTGTCACGTTAGTGAGGTCAATATTTTTAAGTTCAAATTTGAAATCTTGTGAAATCATAAGAGCCAATGTTTTGGACGATATAAAATACAAATATTAAAATTAAAACTCATTAACATGGAAGAATAAAAACACTGTAAAAAAAAATAATGGAAGTATATAAACCTGGTGAGTTTAACTCCTTTTATGAATATATGAATGATGTTGGTTAACATAGATGATAACGCAATTATGGATCATAAATTATGAGTTATAAGGCTGGCAAAAAATCATGATTTATAAATGAACAATTTCTATATAAGCATAGAGACTTGGATACACATGATATATCATATATTTTATAAGACTCATGATCTTAATTATAAGTTTAATTAATTTTTTTTAAGAGGCATTAAAAAAGTAAAATAAATTATTTAACTATATTATATATTATATTTCATTATATTATATATTAGTTTATAAGTTAAATAAAATAATTTAAAAAAATTATAAATTTTAATATTTTAAAATAATATAATCAAAACTTTATAAAAGACCCAAACAAAAACCAATTGGGCTTCCGGAAGGAGTATAAGTGTATAACATTATTTTTTAACCCGTCATTTGCTAATCTGATCCGTCGCCAGCTTTTGTTTCCTCTCCTGCCGGCGGCTGCAGTAGCGGCTCCACTCTCCAAATTATATTGCCCTCCCTTTTGTAGAGTTTCCGAGCTCCTCAGTCCGTTACCGTCTGTCTCCACTGCCATCTCCGCCGATCTCTACTCTTTAACATCCGGTCTCCAGCAGGTTCTTTCTCGCTCATTATACCTCCCCCTCCTAGTCATTTCTTCTATGCATATAAACTGGCACATTATTTTCTTCCGGCTTTTTCTTCACTATAAATTTTATTACTTCTGTGATTTTTAGTTTTCCCTTTATTTTCTGGGCAGCCATTAACATGACAGTCTGTACGGGTGGTATTTGATTTTAAGTTAGAAGCTAAAAATAGCGTAGTTGACAGAATAATGATTTTAATGGCAACATGAAGTTATGAACTGTGTTATTTGAAGGGAATGCATATTGGACTCATAATAGATCGAGAAGAAGATAAACTGCGCTGGAAGCGAACACGTGTGAGTAGCTGGGGTGACAAAAATGAGGATAATTGGATAGGAGGATCCAGTAAATACGGGCACTTCAAGAATAGAAGACTTCCAGATGCCGGGATATATACACTCACACATACTCTTACACATATACGGGGAGAAATTTATAGGAATAATAACTTGAGAACTTAACTATAATGTAAAAGCATGTGGAGAAAGTAGTGTTCTTCCCCGTCCCCTCTTGGAGTAAATAATTTCCATACAACAACAACAGCAAGCCTTATCCCACTAGGTAAGGTCACCTATATCATAAATAATTGCCATGATGTTTAAACTTCAAATTATATTATTATCATTTTTTGGAACAAAAAGTTTTAAGGGATTTATGACCAAGGTCTCATTAGGATAGACCTTACGGTGGCACCAGTAAGGTCATCGCATCACTTGCGGGATTTGAAGGGTATTGTCCAAGTCCTTGCTAGCTGAACTAACATTTGTTGAGTTTATCATCTATGTTAATCCAGCTGATGTCTGTTTCTGATTGAATTCATTGAAAGCTAAATGTGATAATGAATTATCATGCTTGTTGAAATAAGCGAATTAAAGTAGATGGGGGCTGTGACCGTCATGCACACAGTCTCAAGGTTGAATATTTTGCAAAACTTGTCAATTACTTTTTCTGATTTATTTTGCGTTTTTTTTGTGCTTTTCCAAAGAGACTAGTAACTATTTGAAGTGGTTAATATTATGTAACTCTTATTTCTTTTTATAAAGGAAATAGAAAAATAAGGTGATTATTATTTCTCCCTTCAATTTTAAAAAGACAAGTTCAATAATAAATTTTGGAAAAAAGATTATGGATGAAATATTTAAGGAAATAAAGAATGGATTTTTTCCCTCATTCTTCTAAGAAAATAATAATAATATTTAGCTCTTGTTGTTATGTAGTTCAACATAAGAGGATCAGGACTTTATCTCATTTGTGTATAAAGCATACAGATGTAGTTCATTTCCTGTGCTAGGATATTAATTATATATTTGATATTATCAAGTGACTTTTCTTAGTTTGGTCATAGTTGTTTTGTTTATTTTTTCCAAGAAATAAATGTAAGAAGTAGAGTTGTTAAATTCATAGTACTTTGTGTTCCATGACTATAGATAGAGCTTAAGGTTCATGCATCCTATACTTTCGTTATAATTAGCTTTATAGTGGTACTAGACCAACCCAAAATGGTAATGGGGGTTCAAAGAATCTCTAAAAACCTTTAGCGGACTGTCTATTATGTGCATATTGAGGAATTCAGATGAAAAATAATAAAATTATTCTAATTGAAAAACAAAAAAAAAGGATAGCGACTCTGAGGATTTTAATTTTTTAGGTTCTAAAAGGTACAAGAGAATCAAAGTTTATTTGAAATTTGAATAGGTGGAACAAAATGAGATTGATCTTTTTCTCTGGATAGTTTATCACGAGCTAACAAAAAGGAGGTTGGTAACAGAAAGGAAAGAGTTCTCATCAAATCTTATCATTTTAATTTTTTTCTTGTTTCCTTTTTGCTGTTGGAAGGCGGGCCTTGGCGCAACTGGTGGGTGCGCTGGCTTTCCGCCTCCAGGGCCAAGGTTCGAACCCTGGAAACAGCCTTTTGGCAATAATGCTAGGGTAAGGCTGTGTACATATGGGGTTTCCTTCCCTTGAGCCTGCGATTGTGCGGGAGCCGCTTGGCACTGGGGTCTGCTTTTTTTTCCTTTTTGCTGTTGGATATATTTGGAAGTGCATAAATTTTCACTATAAGATTTTTTAATTGCTTTGCTTTCCATCCATTGTGAAGGGTAAAATAAAACAAAGGACAAATGCGTTCTTAGGGAATACCTCTTTCCTTGGATGTAGTTTTAGCTTCATCAAAATCTACCCAAATAAGGGATCAAATTTTTC
Organism: Acacia concinna; assembly: GCA_037177275.1. Classification (NCBI taxonomy): domain Eukaryota; kingdom Viridiplantae; phylum Streptophyta; class Magnoliopsida; order Fabales; family Fabaceae; genus Acacia; species Acacia concinna. The sequence continues at coordinate 4,149,570 of JBAGKO010000009.1, forward strand.
AAGACACGCCCACAAGATAGGATATGCCTAAAATTCTAGGATTCTAGAACGTTCTTCTACTAAATATATGTCAACAATGGGTAATGGCTGGCAAAAGTAACCGAGCGGCGAAAATCTAGATAAAGCCATTTCATCTTCTAAGCCCAATCTGACTCTTCTCATCTTCATTCTTCTTGTGCATAATCCTTGTGCATTGAGTCGTGGGGGAAACAAATTTGGCAGATTCTTTGCATAAATAAGGTGGCTGTGTAATCCAGGTCTATATTCTTACCTTTGTTGATCTTCAGGTCGCCAATGTTACAAATGCCTAGGGTTAATAATTTTGTAGTCCAAATTGGATTTTTTTTTTTTTGGTTGTCACTTGGTCAAGTGATATGTCTGTGGTGCAGTTCTCCCTCCCCCTTTCTATTGGGTCTGTGCCTTTCATGTGAACAATGGAGGATATTGAACTGAAAAGTGGCATTCTGGCTTTAAAACGTTTTTATGCTTCTTAAATGAGTATCATAAATGATGCCGTGCAATTCATATAGCCAACTCCACTTGGTGGGATAAGGCTTTGTTGTTGTTGTTGTTTCTAAATGAGTAATATTTCATGCTTCACAATTCTATAAAACTGAAGTGGAATTTCTCATGTAAGGATTTTAGGTAGCATATATGTAAATCTTATGCCTTTGAGAAAGGAAGCTAAAAGGAGTTTAGGTGCTAGTGCTTTATGTAATACATTTTGCCCTTGAAATACTAGCTTGTTCCTCGCTCCTTGCTGCAATTTTCTGCCATCAATCTAATGCCTTCCATAGTTGCTTTGAAATACTCATGTCATTTCTCATCCCAATTTGTAAAGTATTACTTGTCATTCTTAAAAGCCACGCATACTGATTAATTCTGCTATATATGTGTCTCACGCATTTCTTATGCATCTTGCTAGTGTATGCTTGTGATTTTCACACTAATTTTCAAGAATGAGGCACTCTAAGGAAGATCCATCAAGTAGTGATGCACAGGCAAGCACATGTGACTAAAATATAAGCTGGATTCGTGATAATCCTTCCCTTCCCCCATGCCCTTTCTCATTTCAGAATCATGAATAAGTAAGACTTATTTGCTCAAACAGGTGGTTGATCTGATATCAGCAGTGAAGGAGTTACATGGGCTTAGTTCTCAGGAACTTAATAGATTATTGAGGGACTCTGAAAATTTTACTATTCACTACCTAACCAGAAAAGGATCATCGAGCAAGGTTGTCTTTGCCTCATGCTCAAAATTATTATTTTCTTGTTTTTATCAATCTGTTTTATTTAATTATGTTGTGTGCAGATTGATCTGGAAAAGCTTGCAGGATCTCTTCCATTGCATCTTATTGCAGTGCTAATCTCATCTGAGAGGGATGAATCAATGATGAGATATGTGTTATGTGGCATACGCCTCTTGCATTCATTGTGTGATTTATCTCCTCGTCACTCTAAACTTGAACAGGTTAGCATCTGTAATGCCCATCAACACATATGTTGCTCTTATTTGCTTCTGTATGCGGATGTCTTGATATTGCTTGTTTTCTGTATGGGAAAGACTATGAAACATTTAGTGTACTAAAAACAATGATTTTCAAGTCAGTGACTAATAGCTTGAGCTTCTGGGGACCCTATCTTAAAGATAAAGAAGAGCATGAGCTCAATGCCAAGTTGGTTACCTTATCCATACTATATTGTTTGGGTGGTGGGGAGGTGACATAGAATCAGTCCCTGTGGAGTCATTATTTCTTTTTCCATGCAGTTTCTCACCGTTAACACAATAAATCATACTTTACAATGAGATGTGTACATGAATGTTAGTTTTATGGAAGTTGTATTCATTCTTTTATGCACTTCGTTGGTTGCAGAAAAAGGACCTGTTATAGTGAGTGAATATAGTTATTTGTTTTTCAAATTTGAAGATTATAGTAACACCTTAATGGTAGATCTGATTTATGTATTTGAAACATGATTGCAGATTTTTCTGGATGATGTGAAAGTGCTGGAACAGTTGATTGACTTGGTTTTCTATGTGATAATAGTTCTTGGTGGTTACAGACAGGTTTTCTTTAGCTCTTGTTTTTGTAGTTCAAACTTCTATATTTTTAACCTGCACTTAGTTTTTCCACTCATGTTGCAGGAAGGCCATACTTCTAGTCTTAAGCACCTTTTGCATTCAACTCTAGTGGCATGCAGCTTACATCTATTAAATGGGATTATATCAACACAATGGCAAGATGTTGTTCATGTGTTGCTTGCGCACCCCAAGGTAAAGTTCTCCCTAGATTGAAAGAAAATATTCTTTGACACACACATAAAGGATTTATGATGCCAAAAACTATTTGAAACCCATATCTTGACTGGCGTCTCTTTGCCCTCACATAAGTTATTGGATAGGGCTGCGTTTATTTTCAAGGAAGTCTCGATTTCTAATTTGTAGAGAGTTTAGTTGGCACCCACACACACAACAACAAACAACAACACCCCACCCCAAAGATTTTAGGTTCTATTTCTCTGTTCCCTTTTGTTGGGTTGTTTGAGCATACCTTCTCATACCCCTTTGCTGTATTTCTAAGTTTTAGATTGCCTCAACACTTAAAAAGGTTTTGTTGGTGTCAAATTTCAGTTTTTAACACACCAAAAGCCTCGACGTTAATCAAATTAATTTTCGCTCTATTGAATTGTTGTATGCATCTTGAGTTGTCTTTTGGATTTGGGTTTAGGTGCAATTTTACCAAAAAAGTTTTTCCTGAGGAGCGTCTGACACAAATAAGTTTTGGAAGAGGCAAAAATACCAACAAACAATTTAAATGGGTGCAAACTCACCAAAATCGTTAAATTTGATCAAATGGCTGTTAAATTATATGGTTTTGGTGAATTTGCACCCTTTCAAATTGTTTCTTGGTATTTTTGCCCATACGAAAACTTGTGTGTCAGACGCCTATCGGGAAAAAAACTTTGTTGGTAAAATTGCACCTTAACCCTATGGATTTTGGTTGTATTTTTCTGCAAGCTAATTTTTGTCATCACGTTATTTATATTTTGTCATGACATTAAGTAAGTGAATGCTTTATTTATAACGTATATAGTCTATGACAGGTTGACATATTTATGGATGTGGCTTTTGGATCAGTTCGCATGGTTGTTAGGTTTCTTGAGATTACCCTGTCAGGTTACCATGAAGATGACTTTGTGGCACCAAATCTAACAGCTGAACGAGAAGTTTATTTTCTCACCCATCAGTGTGAGGCTTCTTTACAGTTTCTTCAGTCATTGTGCCAGCAAAAATTGTTTAAAGAGCGCCTACTCAAGAATAAGGTTTTCTCAACTAGACGTTCTTTGTAAATTTGGATGCTCAAGTTGTCTTTGTAAGAGGGAATTTCTTTTGCATATTATAAATTTAATGGTCAAGGGCTACATCGTTCTGTAGACAGTCTACTCTCTCTCTCTCTCTCTCTAAACACACACACACACTCCTGTTTCCATCTTTGAGAAGAGTCCACAAAGCCTTATTTGATTCCCATGATTATTTGAAAAGATTAAACTATATATTCTCTCCAACCTGGGTACTGCTAGTTGTGAGAACCTGTAGTTATCATAGTAATTTGATACATTTCCCTAGACTACCACTGTCCGTATAAGTGTTTTGCATTCCATCTACTCAACTCTTCTTTACATTATTATTTTTCCTTTGTTTCAGAGGTATTCAGTCTTTTAAGTGCAAGCTAATGTGAGAAACCTTTAAGGATGGATAGTTAGGGTTAGAAGTGGGACTTTAAGCGGCCATGGGCATTGTTTATCAAACTGGCTACTTGCAACGTAGTCATCATGGGGGATAATTAATGCCATTTCATTGATTTGTTCGATTTCTGGGATGAACTGTGCTTTTCGTTTTGTATATATTAGCAGCATTTAAAAATACTAATAATTTCAGGAACTATGTGGAAAGGGCAGTATTCTTTTTCTGATTAGGTCCATTCTGAAGCTAGACATTCAACCATATTTTCCAACCAAGATTATGGCTGCTTTGTCCCGGCTAAAATCTAAGATACTATCCCTTGTGAGTTTTAATATGGTATAAATCATTGCTTTAAGTTAGATCTATTTGATTAGATTTGCATTCCAATGATTATTCTTCCATGACACTGTCATCAGCTGCTGGGTTTGTGTGAAGCAGAAAACGCTTCTTATCTTGATGAAGTTGCCAGCTCATCACAAAGTTTAGATTTGGCTAAGTCTGTTGCTTTAGAGGTTAGTTTCAACCAGTAGCTTACTATGTAAATTGTCACGTATAAATGGTTCCATTGATTTAGTGTGCTTCTACTGCTCAAATAGTATGGATTATATAATTTTTTTTGAAGTTTATCTTTTGCATTCTTTTATCTTGCTCGTGCCATGATGATTTACAGCAAGCATTTGTTGCTTCAATGTGTCAAATTCATGTATTGTCTTTCGGTGCCAATGGTCAATCCATTGGCCTGGAACATAGTTTCATGCATTAACCGGGTGTATGTCTTGGCTGTTCATTTGGCTTAACCGTGTGATACTTTTCATGAGCTTTGGCTGTGTCCTGTAAATATGCAAGATTTTTCAGATATTAAGTTCAATGGTTTTTGCTGAAGGAGCTTTAGGGCTTGTTTGGAATGAGGGAAGGGGAGAAGAGGGAAAAGGTTTTTGAGTTGGATTTAAAAAAAAAAAGAAAAGAAAAATGTGGGGTTAAGTGTTTCAAAATAATTCTTCTTACTCTTTTATTTTACATCATCTCTTTATTAAAGTTTTGTAACCCTACTTTAATTTTTGTAAATCACACTGTCTTGGTTGGTTGGTGGGGTATTTTGTTGGGAAAGAATGAGTATTTGATCAGAAATTTTCACCCTTACAACTGAACTTAGGGGAATTACTTTTTTTTTTTTTTGGCCTCAGTTTTCAACATTTTTTTTAGGGGGGGCTTGTGGATTTACTTCTGGAATGGACAATTTCTATTAACTATTTAGCCTGCATTCTTTTCTGTAAATTTTATTTGTTTAGGAGGATGTCTCATCCTTGTTTCTTATCTGTATTGCCTCTGTGAATTATTTTTTCTGCACAGAACAGAAAGCATACCTAAGTATTTATTACCATTCGTTTGCTTATAATAGGGCTCTCATGTTTCAGGTTTTTGATGTGTTGAAGACTGCTTTTGGAAATAATCCTCAGAATCTCAAAAATGGCAAAAATTACCCAATGGGGATCTTACAGCTCAATGCAATGCGTCTAGCTGACATATTCTCTGATGATTCAAACTTTCGATCTTACATGACAAATTGTTTTGTAAGTTATCACGCTTATAGTTATTGTTCTCGCTCTTGTCATGCCACCACTGTAGTTTTTGGCTCTAGCATTTTTTAAAACGACCCTCACTAGAAGTGAAAAATGTTGAAATCTTCATCTAATTTGGCTCTTTATTTTTAATACTTTTCATGTGACTTCAGACTAAAGTTCTGGCAGCAATATTCATGCTCTCCCATGGAGATTTTTTGTCCTGTTGGTGCTCATCTAGCCTCCCAGAGAAGGAGGAGGATGCAACTCTTGAATATGATATATTTGCTGCAATTGGATGGATCTTGGATAATACCTCATCGCAAGATCTATTAAATATGGCAAATTTGGAGTTTAACCTTGTCCATAACAGCATGCCTCAGGCTTCTTATGCACATCATAGGACTTCGTTATTTGTTAAAGTCATAGCAAATCTTCATTGTTTTGTTCCCAACATATGCGAAGGTTATTTTTTTTGCCTATGTTTTAATTACTTTTTGGGAATAACTAAATTGCTTTTCAGCACATAACTTCCTCATGCCATTTATCAGTTATTATTTTAATCCCCAGAGCAGGAGAGGAACCTTTTCGTTCTTAAGGTTTTGGAGTGCTTGCAAATGGATTTAAGTAACTTGCTGCCTGCCTTTTCTTTTGCTTCTGATGCTCCTAATGCAGCCAGCATCTGCAAGAACCTACGTAATGAATTTTCTCAACTTATTCTTGTTGCGGAAATATCATTAAAACATGGTTAATTGTATTAAGTGTCTTTCTTGTGTAGGCTCATTGTTAAGTCATGCAGAATCCTTGATTCCAAACTTTTTAAATGTGGAGGATGTGCATCTCTTAAGGTTACTTTTGCTCTCTTAGTTCTCATTTAATGGTTGAATTGAACATGCTTAATTCTACATGTATGTTTAAGTGGAATATAATGGGCAAATATGCTATTTTCTATAAAAAAAAGTATTATTGAACTATGCTTCATGCTTGAGCTGCTTATAAACCCAATGTTACAAAAATCATTTATGGTTTCTTTTTAAACGAAAAAAGGTTTCTTCAAAACTATTTCTGAAAATGGGCATGAATTCTTCTATGGGAGAATCAAGCATATGATAGGGCGGCTAGTCTGTCCATTAGGCAGGTACATTCTCTTTCTTCCAATAAAAATTCGCATCACCAAAGCTGAAAATGGCAGGGAAGTTGAAATGAATGGGTTTGTCAAAATTTAATCTAAAAATAATTTAGATAAATTCAATACCTTCTATAAGTTCTGTCAAAATTTCTTAGCTTATCTCTTATCCGTTGCAATTCAGTTTATTAAAAAATATAGGATTTGATTAATTATGTTGATGAGGCAAATATTTGATGATATAAAAGCTTATTTGGTATTATATTAGTAAAGTTCCGCGTTCATTCAAAAAGGAGAGCTCACTGTGGGCACGAGAGGGAGCCTGTCAATATATGCTTATTTGATCCCAAGCAAGTATTAGCCAAAACTGTTCACTTTTTCTGATAAAGGTTTTTTGGTGTCGTTTATGTTTAATCTTTATATGTAACTGTTAATTTCAATCACTAAGAGTCCAATTGAGAATGTGTTCTAAATTGTTAACTCCATTAGCATTTCGTTTGCTTTGCTTTTTTTTTTTTTTAATTTTTTTTATTTTAACACTGTGAAGAGCCATATAAATTTTCACCTCCATCATTAAAGCAAAAATGTAAATTTAGTATATGAAGACCCATCTTCTACTTGCATGTTCAAATGTATATCTAAATTATTTGCAGGGTGTTTTCTGACAAATTAGAGTCATTAATTACTTCTTCTGGATTTAGAGAAAATCGTGTTCAGGTAAACCTTTGCCCTTTATTCTTAAGCATTTGTACTATTTCTTTTAGATTTGTTTTTAATTTTTTTTTTTTTTAAAATTCATCACTGACGTTCTTTCTTGATCTGTGTTTTAATGCTTTAAAATATCGTGTTTTGTTGGAGAAACTCAGGATAGCAAGGACTTATCTTGTGAGAAGTTTTCCAAACTTAGCATCAATGATCATCAGGTGTGTGCCAGAAGTTTTCTTAAATCCATAGTGAGCATATGGTATCTCGCACTAGACATTCACTTCATTCTTCACTTTAATATAAGGAACAAAATACTACTTTAATAGCAAATTATCATGCAACAAGTTTTCCAAATTTGACATCGATGGATATTAATGTGCCAGAAGATTTTTCTCAGCTCTGGTGTAAGTGAGCATATTGTATTTCACACGTAAGACATACACTTCTGATTTCTGTCTACACTTGAATACCTTCTTAAAGAATAATGGATCACTTGATTTTTTTACATTTTTCAGATGCTTTCTGAACGTGTTACATTCATGCTGGGCAAATCAGGGATAAATTTAATTGCTCTGATAAGGCTTATGTATTATATAACGTTTATACATGCCTGACATGCTCTGTGACTGCTTTTTAGGTTTTTTGTGTTTTTGTTAGCGTTGTGTCTTTATCCTGTGTCCATAACTCTGCATTGAGAATGAGAAGTTTACCGTGTAGCTTGTCCTCAGCAAAGTGAATTGAAAAGTAGTTTGATTCCCTGTAGGAGGCTCAGAGTCCAGGCGGATGCTCATCACCATTACCTGTCAAAGAACTACTTGCTGATCTTACGAAGAAGAGTGGTAATTTAAGGGAAGAAATGTCTGAGAATTCTGCATTCTTGGACGTAAGCCATTTGGATGCCAGATCTGAAGACATTAATGAAGGTGCTGGCCTGAATCCACAAGAAGATAAAATTAGTTCTGTTAAGATTGCATCAGAAGGTGCAAGAGACGCAGACAAGGATACCCAAAATGTTGACACAAGTGGTTCTGATACCAGTTCTGCAAAAGGTAAGAGTGTTATTGATCATATGGACAATGTTGAGCTTTCAAAATCAGCCAAGCGTGTTATAGAGGTTGGAGTTGGAGAAAATCCAGAAGATGAGAAGGTTGAAACAAAACAGAGGAAAAAGCGAAAGCGCACTATAATGAATGATAACCAGGTGATGTTAATTGAGAGAGCACTGTTGGATGAGCCTGAGATGCAGAGGAATGCGGCCTTACTACTGTCCTGGGCCGAAAAATTAAGTCATCATGTATGTTTCATGTTGCACTACTCATATATATTAATTATGCTTTATGACATTTTCTTCTGAATCTTCCCTGAATTGTGTTGTCCAGGGTTCCGAAGTTACACCATCACAGCTTAAGAATTGGTGAGGATGCCAATTTACCTTTTCTACAGCTTGCATTTCAAGTAGTTTGAAGTTGTATCTTTTCATTGTCGGGCCTGGAATTTACCTTTTCTCCTTGCAATTTGTTGGCCTAAAACTTACAGTTGGCGGGCCTGGAATTTTTTAACAACTGGTAGCGGGATCCTGTTAGGGTGGGGTGGGGGTTGGGAAAAACGAAAAGCAAGAAAAGATAATGAGATACCTTATTGTTCGCTGCATCTAATGTGGAAATCAGATGCAAGTTTTTTCCTCTGAAGCTGTATTTCGCATAATTATACGCACCAATATCTTCTTTAAATTTGTATCTGAAGTTGTGTTATATGGTATTGACCTTTCTCAAGTTTCTTCTAATTTTGTTTTACAAATTTTTTGGCGTTGAAAGATCTACACATTATAGATAAAGCCGGGTATGTGGTAGGGAAATATAAAAGCATGAATCTAACGGTTTCTGTTAAAAATGAGGTCTGCACCATATCAGTCAATTGTATGCCCATTTTAAATTCATGGAAATTCACAATTATCTGTTTATCATATCAGGCTGAACAATCGAAAAGCCAGGCTAGCCCGCACTGCTAGGGATGTTCGAGCAGCAGCAGATGTCGATACGTCTGTTCCAAACAAGCAAAGGGGGCCGGCACAGGGTTCCTATGACTCCCCTGATAGCCCAAGCGATGCATCAAATGCTAGAAAAGAACTTGCAAGTCATTCTAATATTACTTCTGGTCATAAGGCTGATGGTTTGATGGCCGAATTTGTTGATCTTGGGCCTCCAGAAGCTGGGTGCAAGACAGGTCAGTGTGTTGTGCTTGTAGATAAGCGAGGAGAGGAAATTGGCAAAGGGAAGGTGTTTCAGGTTAGTGGCAAGTGGTGTGGGAAGAGTTTGGAGGAATTGGAGACTTGTGTTGTGGATATTTATGAGCTTAAAGCTGACAAGGGTTCACGGCTACCTTACCCATCAGAAGCCACCGGCTCCTCATTTTCAGAGGCTGAAACCAAGCTAGGTGTGATGAGAGTGTTATGGGATTCAAACAGAATTTTTTTGTTAAGGTCGGAATGAGTTAAAATGAGTGTTTTAATATAGGCTGCACTACTCTTCTGTTGCCTGTGGGCTAGCTCATGCCCTTGTCCACCGATTCTCTGTATGGGTACTTGAGCTTGCATTTGGCTGCTATATTGTGCTTACTTTTTCTTTCGTATAGAATGCATTGGGTACCCAATTGGATGGCTCATCAGTACAAAGACTCGAATAGAAAGAATTAGGAAATTTGTGTTTTAATCCTAACTAACATAATATATGACAATACGGTAATGTGAAATTGCATATTTGTAAAAAAGTCATGTGGGATTATTTTTGCAATT
>JBAGKO010000009.1:4163836-4179618 GCA_037177275.1 Acacia concinna
CAACACCTTCCATCAGCAAGTAAAGACAATGATGAATTATGTTGGAAGGAGTAGCCGATTTATTTTCAAACACTTTTTTACATCTGTTCTTCCAAATCAACTAGCAAGCTAATCCGAAGATTTTGTTCCATGGCCAACCATTGAATCTTTGAGCATTTGGATCATGTTGGGTATTCCAGTTCAGCCATACCTGCAAGTTACCACTAAAAAAAGTACTTTAATATAATGGATTAATTAAAAATGACCACACACTACTAGCAATCTCACAATATCTCAAGATATGAATAATGGATTCTTCACAATGACACTCAAAAGGGCAATTACTCCGGATACACAATCCCAGAATATAAGATGTAGTTTTTTATCACCTATACCATGACTCCATAGAAAGCCTCGACTCAGTTTTTCAATTTATTGAATAACTCTTTTAGGGAGAAGAAACGATTGCATTTGATAGAAAGGCAATGCAGTCAAGACAGATTTAATCAAAACTGATTTCCCTGTCATACTAAGAAATCTCCCTTTCCATTGAGCAAACTTTTTTCACACCTTGGTCATGAGAGGTTTAAAGGTTGATCTGAATGCGCTCTTGAATGTCCTCTCTCGTAAATTCTCTTTCTAAAAGGTATTTGCACATTTAATATTTTATCTCCAAATACAATTAATTTGTTTCTCAATAATAATACTGGTAAATATTTCTCTATGTTATAGTTAATATACTTATAATTTATGGCCAGATCTCTTTCCCTTTTACCATTTAATCAAATAGATATGATAGAATGTTATTCCAAAACAAATTATTAAACAATTCTACATATGATTAATAGAATAATGTAATACAATGTAAAAGAATATTATGGCAATTAAATAAAATTGAAGGGATATTTGATGGAATACACATAATTTACTAAAAAGGATATTTTATTGAATACAATGTTAAAGTACATGTTATGACAATTAAGCTATGCAAGAGATAGTTAGATTTTATATCACTTTAAAATGTATATTACTACCTCCTCTGAATATAAGACTTTTTTAATTGAGCTAATTAAATTATTGTAAAGAATCTATGCTTTTAGTTTTTTATCCAAACTAATTTGTCTCACTTATAAATTGATATATAGTCTAATAACATATGATATGATTAAATAACTTTAAATAACTTATTTATTTTTATTAATATCTATAAAAAAAAGTCAATGCATTAATTTATAGCTATTTCCTATTATGTAATGTAGCTTACAATTTTGGTGATGATGATTGAGAACAAATCTCACTCTATTTACATCCAATAATTATCATATGTATTTAGTTCCATTAATATCTTCAAAAGAGAAAGGTCAATTAAAGAACTCTAGCTATTTTCTATTATGTAATTTAGCCTACAATTTTGATGATGATTGAGAAGTAATGGATACTCTTATTGTTTTCTTTCTCATTATCTTCTCATAATCTTATCTCTATCTTTAGATCATAAAATGGATGGTTTAAATTTAATATTTTATAACATTATTATTATTATATTTTTATAAATTAAGAGTTATTTTTTATGTATTGCATTTATGAATGGTATAGATCATATTTTAAGAGTTCAAATTTACTTATTTATATTTATAGAAATAATTTAATAAAAGATTAAATCTAAACCATTTATTATTTAATCTAACAGTACATATGAAATTATGAAAAGAAAATGAGAAAGAGGACAATGAGAGAAACCCAACCCGAAATAATCTCATTGTATTTACCTTCAATAATTATTGTGTATATATTTACACATAGTAAACACTATATTATTCAAAACTCTTTTCCTTTAACAATAACCAATAAAAACATGTCATTATATGTTTTATTTTTAAAAGAAATTGGAGGCAACATTTTTTTAAAAAAATTAGAGCTCATCATAACTTTATTCAAAAACATAGCAATCCAAATTTATTATACCCCTATTTTTTGTATAAGTGTGCCATTCAAAAATTATACAAAGTTATTATATTATCATCACAATTAAGACCCCACCTATTTGTAGTGCATTCCCTTTTCAAGCCGCAAGTAGTTAAATAATACGAATATATCAAGAATAAAGATCTTTCTTCCTCATATGTATTAACAAAATAGATGCATATACCCATGTTGATATGTTTTTCCTTTATTTCATATTCATATTATTTTGTATATCCAATAAATTCAATATAACTAATAATATATTCATAATTAGTTTTTATATCTCTTCCCTTGTACCATTTAAGAAAATAAGTACAACAAAACAAATAATTAAACAACTTAGAAATTTTCTTCCTTTTCTTTTAGGATCAGCTGATTTAGATTGAGCCATCTTCCTATTAGACTTTGTTAGTTTTGGTCTAGTGTGCCATGAACCACTTTTCTTGAGTTGCATCAATTTTCAGAATTTCCTGATTCATTCATAGATTTTCTAGATGCATATTCTCATGTATAGTTCACAAATCCCAAATGCCACACTTGGTTCCCAGGCACTATTATTTGTCTTTGTCAAGAAGGACTAAATTTTAGATCTTGGATGAATCATTCCCTTTACATGAGGTAATTGTTTCTTTATATGTATGTCCTTGAAGGTTTTACCCAAAATTGAAAATGGGGTAGATCCTTGTGTCATTGGAAATCAAGGTGGTTTTCAATGCACTCTCTAATTTATTTTGATATTTTGTTGATAACATATTGTGTGTTCCTTTATGTTTTACCTACAATGCAGCTTGGATATGGAGCTTTTGTAACTAATTTCCATATTACAATGAATACTGCACATTCTCCGCAAGATAAAATTGTAAGAATGTTTAATTTTTTATGGAATATTTTAAAATATTTTATTTGTGAGCATGGAGTAATAGATCTATTTGTACTCCTTAGCACTATGGCTAACAGAATATGAATTACTTGCTAATTTTGGCACACTATGGATTGATTCCAAAGTAAAAGATTCTGAATTACAAATGTTTCCTTTCCCAGTAATAAGAGCAAGAGACCCGTCTGCAGTTTTAACTTCAGATTTTAGGCACACATAACATAAGTTGAAAACAATGGATAGCATTTAGTCATATGATCTAATGCTCCATAGTCAACAATCCATAGTGTTTTATTTCTTTAAAATTTTTAAGGTGTGAATGAAATTACTTCTGGGATAATAATGCTGAGGGAATAAAAATCTGATTAAAGTAAGAAGTCATGTTGGTCTCAACAAATTTGAGCTCTAACTTTGTTATCTCACATAGACTAAACACGCGTTCCTCTACTGCCTTTAGAATTTCTGTCACAAACCTACTTTGAAGGTCGATAGTCTCCCTCACCAATCCCTTAAGCAAAGAGATTACTCCATAGCAAATGGAGATTTCCATTGTTTGATATATGTGAGTGGTGGGAAACAACCAGGAGTTAACCAAAAAGAGCACGTTCAACACTGTCAAAATCAATTGTTGGAGGAACTGCTGCAACATGCACCTCCATGCATTAGGTTACCTTAACAGCCCACAATGAATAGCATACTAACTCTACCCCTAGTCATAATCACGACTCTCACTATTTGAGAAGAGCAAGCAGAAGTGGAAAAATGATCAGAATAGGGGCTCTAATACCATGTGGAATTGAGAACCATATGGCTTTGAATGAATTTCATTGTTTAAAAACAAATTACGCTAAGCATAGGAATTTTTACTACAACATCATACATTTATGGTAAATGCTAAGACACACTTGTTTCAAGACAGGGGCAAAGGAAGAAAAAAAATAACAAACCTCTTCGTCTTTGCTGAAGTTCCCTTAAAATGAAGTATGTTTTGTTTGTAAATAGCAAACATCTTCAAAATGTACGAAGGCAGAGCATAAGCGAAGATTAAGGGAACTGCATTTTGTTTAAAGATCTGCATATAAGACTATGTTATGGCCAGATGAGTTAAATGAGTACAACAATCAAAAAAGAAATCAATGAGTGAAAGGCTTTGAGAAAGTGAATAATGAAACTACCTCTACATCTTTGCTGCAGAACATAACTTGCCTTTGGCTAGCAACATCAAGTCTATCAAGTTTTGTAGATTCATATGGTGTGTTGTTCATTTCAATAGCATGTCCATTTCTACCTCTTTAGCTGACTTTGGAACAAAAGGTTCTCCAGGAACCTCCTGTCCTGCAATAAAAGTGAAAAAGACCTTGCTAAGTTATATCTAGACACACTCAGATCTTAGGACTAAATGTATAGATATATAGACATAGGAACATAAGATATTATAAGAAAAGGAATAGAACATAGAAATTTCTGCAAAAAGCCAATTTGGTAAAATAGTAAAGTATGCTAGTATTGGAAGTAATTATGATGAATTATTCGATAAAAATTGGGATGTTACAATTATCAAAGGAGAGTATTAACCTATGATTGCTATCCAGCAATATTGATTGAAAAATTTTGACCATAAAAATATGATAAGAGTTATATGATGATTATAAACATATACTGAAAGTACCAGCTTCAGAATGAAGCTATGTTAGGTATATGAGGAGGTTTGGTGCCGCATGCCTTTGTAAGGCCTTTACAAAAATATTTGATCAATGACTCAATATTAGACTTATTTGTATAGATATTCAACAACATCTGTATCATAATATCCTATCACCTACAAATTCTAAATTGGCAAATCTTCGTTATTAAATTACATACGCATGTGTAGATAGAAATAATAGAGGAAGCAAAATCCAGATCATAACAACGTGAGTGGTGATTTATCACCAATGAATTTTTAATCTGATGAAAGATAATATACTACTAATAAATAAAATTTGGCCTCATTCTAATGTGTGATAATAAATTGTTGTCACTTCAAAATCCACGAGAAGATCTATTTCACAGGCAACAAATAAAAGCATCAAGTATAAGCTGAGAAATGTGCCATGCCTCTTGACAAGCCTGCTCAATTGTCTTGTATTTAAAATTACATTGTCCTTCAGAGTCTTGTTCCACCAGCTATTAAAGAAAAAAAGGTTGGATAAAACAATTTACGTGTACTAATGATAAGTTAGTGCAACAACTCTTATGCTTGCTAGCTGATATCTTCAGAAACTATAAAAGTCCATAAAGATAAGCAAGAAAAATAAAAAGAAGCATGGAAACCATAACTTATCATATACTCCTATAAAACATCTATTGAAGTGAGAAGTTCATCAATCTTCTTACCTCTAATCGATCCCCACTTCCAACCACTTGATGACTAAGCTTTTTAACATGTATATATAAATCCTGGGAATTCATTGAGGTTAGAGAAACTTACCAACGGCTTCTTCCCTTTAAGTTCAGCATGGTCAAAAGCTGGTTGCTGATGAGATAGAACACAATCTATCAAATCCCATCAAAGCCCTGCAAAAAAAAAAAGATCACTAAATTATAATTCCACATTAAATGGGATACAACAACTGGTTAGAAAATCAGCATCATTTTTGCCCCAAGGTAAAGAGGAAGACTTTATTTCAATGAAACAATGACAAACATACATGTGAATCATAATAGGGCTATGAAGATTGTAAAATAATGCATTCAAAGAAGTCATCAAGATGGCTGAAGAATTTAGTAGGAAAATGCTACCATACCTTCTCCCTAGCAGAATGTTCAATTCTTCGAAGTGTATAGCACCTTCATAAACCCTACTATACAAACAACCAAAATAAGAGTCCGCATAAGAGTGATCAATATATATCTTATTCATTTATTGATCAATGCCCCAAAATGACAAAATTCCTACTATATTTCTCAGGACATGAATAGGTATGGTTAAATCCAAAAATCAACAGTTCAATTGAGTATGCTTAGAATTTAGTCTGCCGACTCTAAATGGTGAAATGGATGAGTTGTGAGCTAATCTGATGTAGGTGTCAATGCATTGAAAATCATAATTTTTTTGAGGTATTGGAAATTAGCTACCCTTACCTCTCGACAAAGGGGACATTTTGCTTTAGGATTTGCTTGCTTGAGTCCATCAACAATAGTGGCTAATGTAACTGAGTAACCACACATGTAGCAGAATAAGTGGCCATGGGTAAGAGAAATTGGATCAAATACTATGTCCTATTGTGCAAGAGGCATATAAGTTCATTAGTTAATCAAGGTATTACAAAGATACTATTGTGAAAAATCATCCACGATCAAGTTAATGCATAGAATATGAGCAAGGAAGTGGGACCTACTATCTTACCAGAACAAATTGTCAGAATATTTTGCCAACTTCTCCATTTTGCCAATCCACCCTAACTCGTCGTCCACCGTTCTCACTAGTGACCTATCCCCGAGCTCCGTGAAATTCTCCTTAGACTTCAGCTCCTGATCGACCTATGAGGTGACGGGTACAACATGGGTGATGGCTTTGTTGTTGGAGGCGGATTTGTGGTAATGAAGATGATTGAGAAAGAAGAACTCGTTTTACGAGGATGAAGGTGCAGTGAGAGACCAAGAAAGAAGAAGAACAATAGAGCTCCCAATGAAAGACACTGATTAAATCATATTTTAACATGTTTTTTATAATTAATTTAAAAAATTTGATATATTTTTTAAGTCATTATTGCATGATTAAGTATGAATTTTAAAAAAAGAAAATAATATTGAATTAAGTCCAATTAAAAATTAAATTGTCATGATTTGTTAATTATTTATGAAAATGATTTTATTGGATTTTTTATTCTACTTATTGGATAATATTACATTGTAGGTACCTGAAGAAAAAGAAAAAATAATAATAATAAAAAAGAAATTACAGTTCAGTCCCTCCAAAAAAACTTTCTGAAGTTTTGCAAATGAGTCCTTAGTCAAAACTTGCGTTTTGAACAGGGACATTAGGCTATTGGCAGTTGGGGTTTTGAAGGGAGGGATATACATCATCACGAGCTAGAGGCAAAGACTGGAGGGCCGCAAGCTGGGTGAGAGATCGTAAGACAACACCATCTCATCACCACCGAACACCATCATCGACGAAGGAGGAGAGAGCTTCACCATGACTTGAGAGTTGAGGAAGAGAGTATCGCGAGAGAGAGAGAACATTTCTTACCACCGCCCCGTCGCTGATCTTTCTTTGTCTCACCACCGTTAGCTCACCTTCGTCTTCTATTCCCGCCAAGCACCTTCACTTCCCACAATTTTCTTTTCCATTTCTGTCAAGCTCATCGTCATTACCACCCAGTCATCTGTGAAACCACCATTGGCCACCAAAACTCCTTTTTGTCTCAACTGTAACCCGCCATTGTCATTCTTTTCTTCATCGATCATCAACGTCAATCAACAGTTTGTTCTTCCATTTCCATTGTGCTTTGCTCCTGTTCATGGCTAGCAGTAGACTCATGTTGCAGCAGGAATTAGAAATGAGTGGTTGATTTTAATTGGGTCTTAGTGGTGAAAAATGGTGGCTAAAGCTTCAATGTGCTGCAAATGAGAGTTCGTTAATTTTCCATTAGCTCAATTCATATGTTATACTTTGTTGGCTGAATTAATTCTGTATTGGTACATGATTGTGAGACTTAGATGAGTGTTAATATATCTATGATGAATTGAATTACTCTTATGTTGAATTGTGTATTAGTGTACTTGAATTTTATGTTGAACCTATTTTCTTTAGATTGATGATATTATACATTCTATGTGATTACTAATGTGTGTGATGGATTTAATTCAAATTGAGTGTCACAATTGTGCTCTCATTAAGAGGAAACAAGTGCATTAAAATAATTTTTAAATGTTCATCAAGTGGTTTTTTAACAATTTATCTAAGAAATGGCTATGAATGCGATTATTGGATTAGTCATTAATTAGGTAGATTTGACTTAATGCGATTGCTTGGGGTTTTCAATTGGACTTGATGCAAAATTAACTCCCAAATTATTTTCAGAAGCTAGGAAAGTCACCACTTTGTTACTAAGACTCATTTCATTTTCTAATTCTTTTTATCCAAATCATTTCTTTATTGCTTTCTGAAAAATTCAAAAAGATTATAACTAGCTTTATTTTTATGCATTTTAATTTAGAGAAAGAAAACCAATTTCAAATCTCCTTTTTAACTATGTTTTTAACACCTAGTTTAACTTAGGGAATTCAAAATAAAGGCTCCTTTATAAGAGAACGATCCTGAGTTAATTGCACTATATTGCATTCTAATTCATGCTAAAATTTTGTATTTAACCCCGAGATGACTAAAGTTGTGTCAAATTAAAGACAATAAAAAAGAAGAACACAAATTTTGAATTATGATAGGAATGTTCATTAAAAAGCTTAAATGAGTGCTGTCAAAAGTTTCAATCTTTCAAAGAGGAGTGGGGTCCACATGTTTCAATTAGTGACGGCTCCACATGAGCAGCCCAAAGTGACATGGAAAGGAGAGAGAAAGTAACACAACTTCGATGAACAATGATTTGTGAGGGAAGCTGATGTTGAGCCTAATCTTTTGATTAGATTCATTGAATAGAATTTAGTAATACATTGATAACTCTTAAAAGAATGACATCCTAGTGGATAATAATGAATAGCACCTCATACAACTAACTGACTTTTTTAAAAAAAGAGATTAAGATAGGTAAATAAACCTTTTGATTTTAGCATGAGTAACATTAGGTAATGGTAATATATCAATTTATAAATCAATCAAAGTAGTTTCAAGAAATAAAAACAAATATAGATAGAAGGGGAAATTTCAGAAAAAGATAGTCAAAATAGAGAAAAGACAAATCATAACAACGAAATCAAAAATCCTAAATTAGTCACTTTGTACCTTATAAAGATTTATTTATATAATGTCTTAATGAAGTTATTGAAAGGAGCCCATTGATTCACAATTTATATAAAGATTTATTTATGATCTGTCCTAGTTGTTTTTTCCAATTCCAGGCATTGGGACAAACTTTATCAATAAGACATGTTTATATTTTTTTAAGAAAAAAATTATATAATTTATTAAATTACTACTTACCATCCATACAGCCAACTTCATCTCATGATAATACTTGTTGTATATATACATAATAATAATTATTCCCCTAGAATTTAAAGTTTAAAATAGGACAATGAACAAAACAACCTATCATTGGGCCAAGGTAAAAAAAGGGAATGAAACCACCCACAATGATTTCAAAGGTGAAGGGAAAAAAAATCGAAAGAAAATAAAAATAGAGAGGAAGAAGACGGCGCGGGAAGGAAGCGGAAAGAGCGCGAAAACGCTGGCACGATCAAAGTTCCAATAACACACAAACAAAATACCAATCAGCTGGGATAAGGACTTACATTGATAGCCAAAAGCCCAAAACAGTCGTTCCTACAATTATGTGGCACCGATCACAAAAAATGAGGGCTGCATTTGCAAATTGGGCGAAAATTGAAATTCTCTTCATCTCCCAAGGTGCAATGCTATATGCAATGTAAATGCTCAGTTCGGTAATTATTTGTCTCTTACCTTTTGCTTAAGAATGTAGTATTCGTAGAATAGTTTAATATTTGATTCTGCCCAAGATACTTGTTTTAAAGTAGTTCCTCCCGATAATTCTTGTTTCTAGGTAGGAAATGCGAAATGTTTGCAGAATACTTTTAACTCTGAAACTGCTATTGAATTTACTCTTCACCACCAAAAGTGCACAAATAGACAATCAAGATTCGTTTAAACCAATTTGCTGACTGATTCTGTTTTCGTTTGTTGCATCGTCAATTTACCGTATAGTATCATGCTTGTTCTATGAATGTGTATTTGATTGTATATGAAGGAGTGTAAAGTACGTTTTTGGTAACGGGGCAAACTAGGTCTGGTTTGCATCTGGGAAGCCAAGAGGAATTTTCATTGCTTGATAGAAGGGAAAATTAAACCAAGGTTCTAATCAAGAAAAATAGTATATGAAAAGTCTCATCATTTGATGACAAGTGAAAGTAGCACCACGGACAAGTGATAGTAATACCATGGACAAATTATATAGGACTTTTCAGATATTATGTTTTTTTTTTTGTTGGAACTTTAGTATGATTTTTCCTTGATTGAATAGCCTGTACAGAGTAGCCTGACATTTGAAAGTAGATTAGCCTCCGCAACTGGTGACTCGATGATCATTTTGACCTGTCACGAATCAGGTGGCAACAAAACCATTCCGAGCTGCTGAGGGCACGATGCTCTCATAGACTTAACTGAGTTGATTCAGGCTAGTGTCGTCAATATTTGGGATGCGTTATATGCCCCCAATACCATCAAGTGCACCCTAATAAGATTGTTTTAGGCAATCATGGGTCATTTAAGATTTAAGTGAAACTAAAATAAGGGTTAGGTTGTAAAAAACAAGATGACTTACAGAAACAGCGCATCAGAGACAAGATCAGGAGTGGGATTAAGTTAGGCGGATCTCGATCATTTAATTAAGTGACAAAAGAAGAATTATATGCATATTGTCTTCTGCATGATCTGTATGTTGTGCATACTCTTCGATTCTAATTGAATAGTTATGTGGATGATTCATGCATTAACTATTAATATAGGCGTGAAGATAGTATAAAAACTTTATTAAACAGGTGCATCATATCTTACATTCAGAACACATATGGAGGTTTCTTCACAGCTTCCCTTTTTGTTGGAAGTATAACGCACTGGACATGGACTACATCTATGCATAAGATAACAGCTGTGTCACACTAGGAGGACCATTACTAAAAGCTAAAAGAAACTGACTATGCTACATAAGTTAGACTTCCCGAGGACAAGTGGTACTCATATGAACAAATTTACAATAATTTCCGGTTAGCCAGTTAGAAATGCTGCTGTTGCCCCTTGTTCAGAACTGGAAAAGAATTGATCGCTTGAAGGGAGAAACGTCTTACTTTCTTCTTCATCCACAACCCACAGCGAGTCTGAAGAATACTCCCAAGAAGGAGATGCCAGATGAGGACAAAAGAAGTTGCACTCCTCTTCTATATGTCTAACACTAGCATGGACTGGACTCTGAACATCCTCTTCTGACAGAGCGATATCCTTCCATATGTCATCCATGGAGTAACCCTGTTCACCTTGTTCTTTCCCTTTCTTGATTTCTGTCGAGTCAATCATATCAGGCCCTCCTGTGTCATAAAAGCTTTCTTCTCCACTCTTCTTGGAAGGATGTGAACCCCCTGCTTGATTATTTGATGATAGTGAAGAATGACAGCTAGATGTTGGTGATGGAGTGGCCACCCGCTTTGTCTCCTGGGCCTTCTTCCTCATGTAAGTCCTCCAGTAATTCTTAATCTCATTATCTGTGCGCCCCGGCAATTTTCGAGCAATTCTTGACCATCTGCATGTGACAAATCATCGAAACTAGGGATTTGAGACAGGAAAGAAATTCAAAGAAACTGGAAGGTTAACTACAAAAAGTAGTGGAATAAAAGACGTGTAGAAAAAATCTAGCCAGCAGCCTTTCGCATGTTCTCAAACCTATTTCCCCATTTGGCGTGAAGCTCAAGCACGAGGCGCTCTTCTTGGGGCGTCATCTTGCCCCTTTTGAGACCAGGATGCAGGTAATTAACCCACCGCAACCTGCAACTCTTACCTGTTCTATTCAAACCTACAACAAAATGAGGTGGTTAAAGGTCGCTTCTTCTAAAATCCAGTATGCCCAAATAAGCATACCTATTACTCTCTCCCGCCACCTTCAAACCTGAAACTTTGGCTATAAAATCCCATCTCCGGTCTCCGAATAAGCCAACAAAGGAGACCAATTTGATGTCCTCCTGTTCTGTCCATGGTCCTTTCCGGAATTCCTGTTGAACCATTTTCGTCTGTCTTCCTGAGCTACTGGAATAATTTCTTAGAAGGGAACTTACTCCGCTCAATCACTCATGGGACCTATGTCTGCACATCCTTAATTTATAGTATATGCTACATATCAGCCTGTTTTATTATTTTAATAAGCAAATTTGCATATCCCCTGCTCATGTGGTGCACGCGTGCTCATTTCCTAAGGTCAATTTATGAAAGCTGTCGTCAGCCATTATAGGCAAATAATCAGACTCATAGATCGATCTGTCAATGTAAGTTTCAATATTATTTTTCTTCCCATTACTGTAATTGTTTATTTGACTTGGCACTTCATCAGACAAAGCTGTGCTTGGATCCATTATCACTTCAGCATACAGATTTTGTAGTTAGGCGATAGTGGCTTCTGTTTGAGATAGGCTTTATTAAAGACAACTCATTTTGTAAGAGTTTATTGCTCTTCCATGAAGACTGTCCAAGATAATCGTATATTTCATAAACTTAAGAGGAAAAAGTTTGGATCCATTGCTCATACTGGAATGGACTGGATTAAAAGTTGACGAAGTTGCTCGATCTTCTTCTCCTTTGGTCACTTCGGTTTCTTTCTTTTTACGCAACTAGAGTGACTTAGTTCTTTGAGATACCCTGCAACTTCTAGATACATAGATGATAGGTTTGAGAAATTATTGTTGCGTCCCTTGACTTCTATTTAAGGCCACGATTGAAAGAGGACAAACTCAACAGTATTTATTTGAAACTTAGCTAGATATTCCTTTAAGAAGCATTTTTTTTCTTTCATTCTTTTCTGCTGCCATACTTTAAGAAAATGTTCTAAAAATTATTGACATTCGCACCAGAGAAAGACAAAAGGTTGTGTGGTGGCTTTAGGCTGAGCTCATGTCAAGCTACTTTAATCCTTTTTTTAATCTTTTATTGTTTTTTAAAAAACGCACTATTCAAGCTGCCGCAGGAAAATAGAGAAAGTCATCAGGGTGTTTTTTTTCTTCTTTGTTAGAAAGGCAAACAAAGACTTGAAAAGCAAATACTAGGACTAACTTCTAATAAACACAGTAGCACTTAGCATAATAACTGCTTGTCTTATTGTAACATTCACAATCATCCATTTGGTACAATCAGTATTAAGTATTAACACTCTCAATTGAGGCATGATGCCCCAGGAGCAAAAAATTTAGCACGTCTAATAAGATCCCTGCAAGTGTTGTGATGTCCGCCATCCAGTCATCATGTAACATCTCTCTGATCTTCACGATAACAGATTGAAATGGGTGATTTAGAACACAATTTCTCACCAAGAGATTAAATGCATCTAACCAGTCTGTGTATAGCATAATGTTGTGACAATTCATCTATTGACAGACTTGGAGTCTCGTTGGGATAGCTAGTAGCTCAATTTCGGTGACCGAGCACACCCCAAGAACTTACTGGAACCCTATAGCCCAGTTGCCTTGGTTGTCTCTTATCACTCCTCCACAAGCCTCTACGTGACGCTGCAGCCTAACGGATTCTCCTATGGGTGGTGTTTAAGGGCCTATTTGGATGCGACTTATAATAAGTGACTTATTTTTTTATGGGCCTATGTTTAGTAGCTTCAGAAAAATAAGTGACTTATCAAAAATTGTTGTGTTTGGATGTGACTTTACAGAAGTGGTTTTTTTTTATGAAACATGTTTGGATGATAAGTAAAAAAGTGACTTATGATGAAAGTTTTAAAAGAATATTTTTACTTAAAAATAAGTAAAAATAAGTAAGAGATGTGTAACTAAGGAGAATAAAATGGTCAATATTGGTGTAACAATCATAGACAAAGTAAGTTTTGACTAATTTCTTGAATGAGATTGGAGACAGTCTTATTGTCAGTTTATCTTAGGCAAATTATGTCTAAAAATCATGAAACTTTCTAGTTTAAAACTAAACATTTCAAGCTTTAATTTGATATGTCATTTGCATGATTTGGATGTATATATTAAGATATATGAATTTTTGAAGTTTGCCAAGTGAAATTTGTCAGTTTTTGGAGCAGTGTTCAAAAATGAAATTACTGAGAATTTTATGATACCAATTGAACCAAAAAAGTATTTTCCCCCCTTAAAACTAGACTTAATAAGGGACATTTGAGCTTTGGAATCACCTCAATTGAATATTTGTACAATTACATATGAATTTTCAAAGTTGGGTGAAAATTCTGTTAAAAAATTCGAATTTTAGAAATATAATGGTATGGTTGTAATTTGTGACCCAACCAAAGATAAAGATGGAAATAATGTATAAGAAAAATTAAAAAATACCCATAAATTATTTAGAGATTGATTATAGCCAGTTTGAAATTTTTAAGACAATTAATATACCGATTCTATAAAAAATTTAATCAAATAATCATTTTTGAATAATTTTCTCTCTCCTTCCCCCGTAAATTATCATTCCATAAGCCAAATAAACTACAAATTTTGGCTTAACATTTTGAAGTTACTTTTTAGTGTTTTTACTTTAAATGGCTTAAACCATCGAAACATCTCATAAATAGCTTCACTTATTAAAACAAAGCTATAAAAGTTACATTAAGCTGTGATCCAAACAGGCACGTAATCTTCTCCTATGCGTTCACATCTTTGCCTGCATATTCAGACGGACTCCTTTGAAATTTCCCTATACGTTCACATCTTTGCAGGCCTTTCTCTCCCCTCTTCTTTGATGGTGTCGCCCACGTCATCATCATCTGCAAGTTTCTAATAAAAAAGTGACTGGCGGCTGGAATATGCATTTATCATATAATAATAAAACCTGTTTACAAGTTGACTCAGATCCATATATAGAAGTACTGATATCATCTTGTCCTGTTGCAGGACTTGTAGGTTGTGATTTAGAGAAAGAAAGAAAAGAAGAACAAGTAGAAGAAGATGAGCTCTCTGCTTCCGACCGCTAACGTAGTTGGTGACGGAGCCGAGAATCCTCCGACAACTTCTCTCGCTCTCGATCTTCCTCAGAAGCAAGTTGCCGATGATGCCGGAGCCCTCTTTGTTCTTAAATCTAAAGGTTATTAATATATACTCTCTCTCTATACATGTATATATTCTGCTCCTGTTTCTCATATGCTATTTATAACTGTATAACTCATCCATTTGCAGGTACGTGGGTTCACTGTGGGTACCACCTTACGACCTCCATAGTAGCTCCATCATTGCTAAGCCTTCCCTACGCCTTCACCTTCCTAGGCTGGACAGGTGGCATCATCTGCTTGGTTGTCGCTGCCATCGTCTCTTTCTATAACTACTGTTTACTCTCCCTTGTTCTTGAACACCATGCACAGCGCGGCCACCGCCTCCTCCGATTCCGAGACATGGGCCACCACATTTTGGGTAGGCTTGGAATTTGAAAGCCCTATTTAAATAGGCCGATCAAATGGCCAATTATCCCCTCTTCCAAGGTAATGTGTGTTGTATCTTGTATGAATGGCAGGGCCAGGGTGGGGTCGGTATTTTGTCAGACCGATTCAATTCACAGTTTGCTATGGTACCGTTGTGGCTTTCACTCTTCTGGGAGGACAATGCATGAAGGTAATTTCTAGTTGCCTCAAATGTTTTTAACAATGAAACAAAAAATCTATTGTTGAAGTGAATTTTTTGAGCTTTGTGAAATGAAGGCAATTTACGAGGTGGCACACCCAAATGGGGGTATGAAGCTGTACGAGTTTGTATTCATATTTGGATGCTTGATGCTAATATTGGCTCAGCTGCCATCTTTTCACTCTCTGAGGCATATTAATATGCTTTCTTTGGTTATCTGCCTCGCCTATAGTGCTTGTGCTACTGGTGCTTCCATTTATATTGGTATTTCTCACTCTCAACTCTTCACTATATCCAATTCTCTCAAGTTACTCACTTGCATTGTAGATTTGTAGTAATTAGTTTACATGGCTTTTCCCCCCCAAATCCCCTACAGGTAAATCCTCGAAAGGCCCACCAAAGGATTATTCTCTGCAGGGTGATACACAGACTCGTCTCTTCGGAATCT
>JBAGKO010000009.1:4191633-4207169 GCA_037177275.1 Acacia concinna
TCTCTCTCTCTCTCTCTCTCTCTCTCTCTCTCTCTCTCTCTCTCTCTCTCTCTCTCTCTCTCTCTCTCTCTCTCGTGTGTGTTATTAAACAAAGTCTTGCAAATTCATTCGACAAGGTAGCTGCTTGTTGGTTCTTCCTTTAAAAGCGGATTTTTTAGAATCTCTTTTCTTCCCTTTTCTTAGTATCCTAGTTAGATGAAAAAATAAAAGGTTAAGGTGTTTAAATACCCCAGAAGTATTTCGCTATGGGCTATGGGCACCCGAAAGTTTTCGAGGGGCAAAAATATCCCTGAAGTTTATAAAACGGGGCAAAACAAACCACCTCGATGGAAACCTAACGGCTGTCGTTATCATATGATGTGTCTCTTTAAAATGGAAAGAGGGAAGGCGTCTAGCATATTGCAGGGGCAGGGGCAGGGGTTGACGAGGTGTTCAATTTATAAGGTGATGACGTGTTGAGACTACAACCATCGGATTAAAATGGGGAAATTGAATCAAAAAGGGGGAAGAGTTGGCTGGAATCAAGGGAAAACGATGGATGAACTAGAGCGCCAAGCCAGAGTCCTAAGGCGAAGAAAGTGGGCGCATGTGATTGCTGAGTTGTGAATACACGAGGAAGCCAACAAAGCAAAGATTCGTCCTTCTTGTAGTCAAGTAAAGAATCGAGCTTTATCTTTAAAAGGGTAACAATTGTTTGCTTTCCATTATTTAGAATGGCAGTCCTTTAAACAGTAATCACTTTTCTACTTTAAGCATAATGTGGGTATATTTTTTTTGTCTTTGTAGTTAACGTTGTGGTTCTGTTTAATTAATAATGTTTAGTATTTGTTAGAGTTGAACGAGGGAATGAGTGGTCCCTAAAGCAGTCCCGATAGTTGTTCCAAAGGTGGATCGAAAATGTGCATGTCTTTGGAAAGTGTAATGAGTAAGTATGACAGTAGGATGAAAGACATAGATGTATTAAACATAAGGGTTCAAGGTGGGAGTGAGACAGTAAATCAGTCCATTACGCAAGAGGGAAATGGTGGTAAAGGTAAATGTAAGGTTGTTGAGGAAGATACAGATTAGAATGACAGAGTATGTTTTTTAGAGAGTATGAAAGATGAATTAAGGGATCAACAGAATTAAGTAAAGCAAATACATGAAGATAGAGTGAGGGTAGTGGAGAGTAAGGCTGGGAAGGTACCCTCTTCTTATATCAATCAGTTAGAACATGATAATAGTGAAAACGATGGGATTGAATAGAGTGAAGGTGAGGACAATGGTGATGATGATTATGTAGGAGAAGAGTTATTGAGTGATGATGAAGGGTTGTCTAGTGATGAAGGGTTATCTTCAGATGATGATGGTAATAAGGATGAGGATAAGGATGAGGACTTCAATGACTTTGTGAGCCAAAATAATATTAGTGGGCTTATAGAATAGGAGAGAGTCCAAAGAAAAGAGCTCTTTTTCATGCTTGGGACAACTTTTGCAGACAAGGCAAAGTTGAAAAGGGCAGTAAATAATTATTCCATTAAGAAAGGGGTGAAGTTAAAGTTTGACAAAAGTGACAGGTGGAGAGTTTGGGTGAAGTGCCAAAAGGGGTGTCCATTTGTCCTTTATGCGACAAAGGAAGCATCGGGTGTAGGGTTGGTTGTAAAGACCCTACATGTAGAACACAAATGTAGCAGGGTTTTCAAGAACCCTAGGGCTTCAGTGAAGTGGATAGCTGCATATTTTAAGAAGATACAAGAGAAACCACAGTACAAGATTTTAGACATGAAGAATGACTTAAATGATGAGTTGATGCTACATGTGAGCATTTGGAAGTGCAAAAGAGCTAAGAAGAGGATAATGAAGCGTATGAAAGGGAGTTATGTCGACAAGTTCAATAACTTGGAAGCTTATTGTCATGAGTTGAAGAATTCAGATCCTAAGACAGATCTCTCATTGGAGCTGAGCAAAGAGGGCATAGAAAATGGGAAAAAGGTGTTTAGTAGACTCTATGTATGCTTCAATGCTGCAAAGGTAACACAATCTGTTTACTACATGTTTTTTGTTATTAAGATTTGTTTTAAGTTATGATTATTCTTCTTTCTGTATGGGATTGGTTGGAAAGCAGCATGTAGACCCATAATAGGAGTGGATGATACTTTCTTGAAGGGGCACGCAGAAGGAATAATGGTAACGGCAGACTGGATTAGATGCCGATGACTCACTTTATCCCATAGCCTTTGGGGTTACCCAGAAAGAGAATTCTTTAAATTGGAATTGGTTCATAGAGTGGATAAAGAAGTCACTAGATCTTGGAGATGGAGATCGTATAACAATCATGTTGGATATGCAAAAGGTATGCATATTGTTTAATTACGGTTGAAAAAAGATAATGTACTAGAATCACTCACATTTGTCTTGCTTTGGTTGTGGTTCAGTCATATAACAGAAGTTCTTCTTGTATTAACTTATTCAAGCATGAATGTGAATTTGCTATTCACAAGATATTGAGTTGCATTAATTTGAACTTTTTCTTCATGTTTTGCTCACTTTTGTGCAAATTCCTATGATCCTGTCATTATGGGATCTGAACTTCATCCTACATTCCTACCATACAATTATGCCTTTGTTCAAATAAAAGAAGGAACTGATTGATTTTCTCTTCTTGTATTGACTGATTCAAGCATGAATTGGTTCATATTGTGCTCATTATTGATATTAGGTGTTTTACTCTAATAATGTGTTGATATTAGGTGTTTTACTCTAAGAATTTGCTGATATTAGGTGTTTTACTCATAAGACCAATATATCCTTACTAACTCCTATAACTAGGGTTAGAGGAGTATTAAGAATTAATTACTGATATTAGGTGGTTTACTCTAAGAATTTGCAAGTTCAAAGGAAATTCCTTAAATTATCTAAATCATAGAGTTTGCACAATTGAGAAATATGCACATAGCATACACAACTTCATGTTTATCCTTTGTAGGGCATAGAATATGATTCTGTCATTAGTTATGCATGTTATAATATTTATTCTGTATATAGTTTTCCATGTTATAATATTTATTCTATCATCAGTTATGCATGTTATAATATTTATTTTGTCATTATGGGTTGTGCATATGATTCTAACATGAGGGCCTTTTTGTTTTAGGGTGTTGTCTCAAGGGTTTTGCCCCAAGCTGAACATAAGCTATGTGCAAGAAACATATATGCCAACTGGAGTAAGACATGGTGAGGAAGGCAATTGAAGAAAAAATTATTTTCATGTGCATGGAGCACTTACCCGGAGAAGTTCAATGACAACCTCAAAGCCATTGGGGAACTCAATAAAGATGCAACAAGATCACTTGTCTGGTATCCACCAAAAACCTGGTTTAGAGCTTTTTTTTAGGACTACAAGTTGTTGTTGGATTCTTGACAATAATTTTAGTGAGAACCTAAATACATGGATAGATGATTTTAGGTACCTACCTATCATTAGGATGATAGATGGAATTAGGATTAAGTTAATGACCAAATAGGCAAATGCTGAGAAGAATGTAGAAAGGTGGAATAGTCACTTGAATCCTAAGTGTACTACCTTGTTTGATGAGAATAGAGAATTAGCTATGGGGTGTAGTGTTTTTTTCAACGGAGACGACGGTTATGAGGTGACAAAGGGAGATGATAGGCATAGTTTGCTCATCCATAAGAAACAGTGCACATGTAGGATGTGGGAGTTGACTGGCATACCCTGTCAACATGATGTAACTACCCTATACCATGCCAAATTGGACCATGTCATCCTCATTTCAAGATATTACCACAAGGAAACATATTTGGCTGGATATAGTACTAAATTTCAACCTGTCCGAGGGAAGAGATTTTGAAAAATAGAAAAATTCCAGCCTTTGGAACCCCTTCCAGTTGCTAACTTACCAAGTCAACCTAAGGTAAATAGGGTTAGAACTGAAGAGAAGAGTAGGAGAAGGAAAATTGCCAATGCTTAGTAAGGAACACAAGAGAGTTATACATATAATGCTGACCAGCAACCTTCAGGACCAGAAAAAATGACAGAGGGGATCAACAAGCAAATGTTCCATTTGTACAGGAGATGGACACAATAGGGCAATTTGTCCAAAAGTAAGTGATTTGGGATCTTCAGATTTTGCTGTACTGAATTGTCTTTTCCCTATTTCCAATGTCTTTTTTTGGAATTCTCCCTATAATAAACCCATTGTGTGAAGAGACATAAGCCTGATAATAGTTTAGGGATAATTAGCCCAAAATGTGGGAAGCACAATCCATTGGTACATGTTAGTTATTACTACTATTTATAATTTGTTTTTTTTACATATATTTATTAGAGAAAAATTCTACTAAAATACCTTTTTAAATTCAAAAATCTAAAGAAGGTTGTTAACATTTCGAAAAGACACTAAGGTATTTCAAAAAGACAATAAGGTTCTACGGATCAAATTGAGTTTTGCAAATATTGACATATTTACCAAAATACCCTTGGATTATTTAAAATTAAAAAAAAAGGAAAAATTGTTCATCGTTAGAGCACCAATGCCGCCCGTCAGTTAGCCACCCTCCAACGGCTGGCCAGAGCTCCGACAGTAGTGGGAGGTTTTTTTTGGGGGCAAAAAGCGATGGCTGGCCGATGCCTGTCGGTGGTAGGGGAGGGAGGGTTTTTTTTTGTTGGGTAAAAAGCTAAAGCCAAAGTGGCATATGCTTATACCACCACCAAAGCCTCCTCAACATATATATACACAAATAAAAATATATAGAGTAAAAACAAAGGTTTGATGTTATTGACTAAATAGGCAACAAAAATGACTATACGAATAATGAGATTGATTATAAGGTGTATTGGTATTGAATGACTAATAGTTGAAGGTGTAATGGGATTGATTAGATGAGTAATGAGATTCACCAAATGAGTAATGAGATTGACTAAATTCGTAATGGATTTTTTTTAAACCCTAGAAAGGATTGATTAAAGATTAATGACACTCATTAAATCCATTACGAATTTAATCAATCTCATTATTCATTTTGTGAATGATTGAAAATTAATGATATTGATTAAATATGATTAAAGATTAATGACATTAATTAAAGATTATTAAAGATTAATGACATTAATTAAATATGATTAAAGATTTAATGAATCACATCACTCATTTAGTGAATAATTGAAGATTAATGTCATTTATTAAAGATGATTAAAGATTAATGACATTCATTAAATCTATTATGAAATTTAATCAATCACATTACTCATTAGGTGAATGATTGAAAATTAATGACTTTGATTAAAGATGATTAAAGATTAATGACGTTGATTAAATTTATTATGAATTTAGTCAATCCCATTATTCATTTAGTAAATCTCATTACTCATCTGGTCGATCCCATTACACCTCTAGTCATTTGTCATTCAATACCAATACGACTTATAATTAATCTCATTATTTATATAGTTATTTCCATTATGAATTTTATTATTTATGTTGCTTATTTAGTTAATAGCATCATACCTTTAATTTGTACTCTTTATAAATAATTGATGCAGAAGGGGCCACCAAAGCCTCCTAATAAGCATGTGGGCACCACTTTAGCTTCAGCTTTTTGCTAAAAAAAACATTAAAAAAAAACCCTCTCTCCCCTACCATTGTGGTCAGCCGGCGACGACACCCTGGCAAGGGGCAATTTTTCCTTTTTTAAAAAAATTAAATAACTCAGGGATATTTTTTTTTGTAAAACTCAATTTGGTCCATGGTGCCTTATTTTTTTAAATGTTAACATGCCTTTTTAGGTTTTAGAATTTTAAAAGATATTAAAGTGTAATTTTCCCTATTTATTACTACTATTTGTTCTTATCTGCAGGCAATTATTGAATTGATTCATTTCATGACAACTTGTCTCATTATTAGTATCAAGGGGGAAAAACACACACAAGTGAGGACTTTTTTTTTTTTTTTTTTCAGAAAATAACAATTATATCCTAGTTAAAAAAATAATATTAGAAAAGCATTATGACTTATCAATTGTCTCATTCATTTGTTATTGATAAATTAAAATATTTTTCTATTATTATTTTTTTATTGAAATCTTAGGCCTTATTTGGTACGAGGGACTGATGGGCAGGGAGAGGGATTGATACAGGGATTTGATCATTTGTATCGTTTGGTACGATGGATTGGGATTGGGTTAGGGATCATGAATATCACAAATGAGGGATTCTGCAAAGTCACCTTCCCCTTGGTTTTGCATTTTTAAGCCTGGGATTACAAAATTCGTGGACAAAAATATCCTTATTTATAATATTTTTCTGTCAAAATTACCCATAGATTAATTTAATTGTAAAATAGTCCTTTTCTCATTTATGATTAATTAAAAACTTAAATTAATTTTTATCTGTACCTCCAATCATTACCATGTACCAAACATTATTTTAAACTCTAATCCTTATTCTAATCCTATTCTCAATCACAATCTCTATCCCTATCTCTATCCATCAAAATTTGTTACCTAGTACTAAGGAGCCTTAGTGTCATTTCCCCCTTTTTTTTTTCTTTTTTAATGACAACTTGAAACTTGCTTTGTACAAAGTAGTTTTTTTCTTTTTTAAAAAGGAAATAACAGGTGTATGAATTTAATTAGTCAGCGCTGAATGCTGATTACTACTGTTAATACTGAACGAGAAAATTTGTAATTCGTAAACGCTGCTGCGACTAGGGCAGAACAAACAAGAACGGTTTCGGTTGAGACCGTCAATGCATAACGAGCAGGACTTGGGCGTGTGTGCAGTGGTTATTGCCTTATTTGTCAGGTAAATATTAGGACCTACTGCTATTTTCTTCCTTGCAAATGCAATTAGTAGACCAATACAATACTGCTAACTAGTTGCCTTGCTTTAAAAATAACGAATTTAAATGCACTAGTACTATGGAACTGAGTATCAATGACATTGACAATTGCTCTACTCGCAAACAAAGTACGAACACAATACTTGCAGCACGTCAAACCTGAAAACAATAAACAGGACAAAAAAAAGGGGGAGGGAATCCTTATACATGTGCACAGCAACACACAGTCTTTTCTAGGTCTCATTAATAGTAATAATCACAGTACATCTGAAATAACAAATAATTGGGTAACTTTTTTTAACTGGTATTTAGAGTTAGCACGATACGAGTATGTTATATGCTCATCATATGATACTAGTCTTTATTCTTCACTGAGGTATATCATTCACAGGCTCTCGTCCCCTCTTTTTCACGATGCTATTATTTCATAATAAAGGCCGCAGGTAGAATTGCCTTCTTGTGTTTTGAATTTTCATTAAGTGTTTTTTTTTAAGGTAAAATGTTACTGGACCTTCTATTCTATTTCTATTTCTATATATATATATATATTGGTCTTTGCCAGGAAAATCAATCTGATAACTTATTTAGGTAAACATCTAAAAAAGCCAGGCATCTCTTCCCTCTGACTTCTAATACGGAGAGATATAGTGACGAATCCATATCTCTGTTCATCACTTGTCTAGCCGCATTGTTTTAAGACGAAAGCCAGCCAACATGTGTTTCTTCCATATTCCTTAGCTCTCCCCCCTACAACACTTGGTTCTTTTTTTCACTTTTCCTTCTTCGCCTAAGCCATCATTTTTCTTGCATGCCTTGACAACGCTCTGCTACTTTTCCTGTTTGTCTTACAACTTGTTGCCATGGTACTGCCCATTATTATTTCAACCGTATGGTAAGCGTCATTCTATTAATAATAAATGTTCTTTATTCTTTTTTTCTCTGTTTTATGTTCTCTTTTCCAGTAAATTCTTGACAACTCCCCGTCAAATCCTTCTTTGCTTGAAGCAGATAGGTTTCCAAGTATTGACTCGATTAAATTTTTGAGACGGATGGGTCCTGTAAGAGGTTTAAAAAAGAGAAAAAAGCCTGAGAAGAAGTACGACGAGAATAGTTCTGCTTCTGATTTGCCGGCGAAAGAGGGCGTGTCAGATTGGTGGATTGAGTTCTCAAAGAGGATAACTGGTAATTTTCTGTTGACTTCTGATGCTTTCAATCTATCCAATTCTCTTGAAAGTATTTCTTTTGCTGATTAACCTCGATATGATTGGGGCGTTGCTATCCGTCTCTATTCTATAGAATTTTTGTGTTGCTTGCTCTTTTACGGAAGTTCATGCTCAGTCACGCAAATACATTTTGGTCTAGAAGTCGAGGATCCCTAATTTGACTCGAAAGTTTCCTGTCATTTTGATCGTGTTATCTTATCTGCGAAGGAAAGTCTAATCACATTATATAATTGCTTTATGAGGAAGCCTAAATCAGTAACTGTATGATATAGTACATTATTGGGTTGTATCGAAGATACTTTGGAGAATAGTACTTTCTTCTTGGTACGAGACGGCGACCACAGCGTCTCTGCAATTTCTGTTTTACGTGAGAAAAGTTCATACTTTGCATATTATTTCTTGAGCTTGTTTAATTAAACAATTTTTTAGTGCAAGTGGTGAAAAGACTCAAGTCACCATGGATCCTTTTACCTCCGAATTTGACTGTCACAAAAGAAATGTTTTTACTGATGTTATGCAATATACATCATACGATCTTCAATGGACTTGTTTGTCTCAGTCCTGCTTTCCATCCGTTGTAGCTCATGCTTACAGGATGGGCAACTGAAACTAGTTTGTTGATCCAATGCCTCTGTGTTAATTTTTGCAAAGAATATTCTTAAGGAATTTGACATGTTTAATGTCTTAAGTTGCAAATTTAAAATCAGTACCTTGGATCTCAAAGTTTTGAGTATGACAATCAGAACAACTGCATAGATGAACTATTATAGTAATAGAATAACAAAAACAAAGGACTGAAAAGAGGATGTGACCCTATGGAACAATAACAAGATTTATGATTGGCTAGTCTCAGGTTGTTGTGGTTGGTGTATGCAAATCCTTTACGCATGCTGTTATTTAGTTTCATGACAGGAAACTTAAAATTTCGGTGCTTGTCTCATTTTTGCAGCTACCTCTGAAAGTTTCATCTGGTGTTGTTTTTGTGTTTATGCTATCATTGTTTAATCATCTTGCTGTCTGTATAATTAAGATGTTAATTGATGATGATGATAATCATCAAATTCATTATATACTGAGTGGTTAACTTGCTCTGCGCAGGAGGATTTGGTCTGTTCCTGAGTTGCTTTGCATTTGCTGATTAATATTACCTTAAATCTGTTCAATTACAAGTTTCTATTGTGATTCTCTTTGATGATCAATATCTGTTTATTCTATCTCTATTTTGAAATTGTTCATTTTAGTTATGTATGACC
Organism: Acacia concinna; assembly: GCA_037177275.1. NCBI lineage: Eukaryota > Viridiplantae > Streptophyta > Magnoliopsida > Fabales > Fabaceae > Acacia > Acacia concinna. Next base: position 4,200,949 of record JBAGKO010000009.1, read on the forward strand.
AACATGTAGGGTCATATCGAATGCTTTCTTTAATTTGTCAGGCCACATGTTCTGAAACTCTATTTAAAAGAACAACATAAAAGTCATTGTGGCATCTGCTGCTTCAGGAGGTCACAACCAGCATTCAATTTTCATTCAATTTTCAGAAGTTGCCTTTTTTTTTTGCTCTAAAATTTTTAAGCCAACTTTATGGGCCATTTTTATGTAATTTATTATCTTATCAAAGGTAATAGTCCTCAACCCATGAAAAATCACGGGGTTTGGAGCAGAGGATATGTGCAAAACTATTTACTGTTGAACTTTAATACACAAAGGGCTTAAGGCAATATATTAGGTTATGAGTTATGACAAATCAGTTGCACGTTGAAGTTCTTAGAAGTAGTTATATCTTTAGGTCTACTTATTTATGTACCTTACCAAAAGAAGAAAAGAAAATTTAGCTGCCAATATTTCAAATTAGAAGAGGAAAAGGAAAAGCAACCTGATTCTCCAATGTTCAACAATCAAAAGCTATTTTCTAACAGGTATCAAATATCTTGACTTTTTTGGTGTCTTGAGCCGTGCCATCCTAGTCCCTTTTTTTTCTGGAATGTCCTAGTCATATTAATATGCTCTTGGTTTAAATGATATTTAGACTACTGACAGATATTGTGGAAGTAGCAGTGTTCTACGTACACTTAGCTGACAGGAGGAACATAGCATGGGGTACAATTACAATAGTGCTGGATAATTTAGGATAATATAAGTTGTTCCCCAGCTAGCATCTAATCACCTTCTATGTTTTATTATTGTAATATAGTTTTACATTTCCTATTTGTAACTCAGGTACATTATAGTTTTTACTCTTAAAATACTTTGGTTGTTATTCTTGTTCAATTATTATTGTGTGATTCAGTTTCCAACATTTCTTGCTGGGAAATCACAATTTTGTAACATCGCTGCATCTCCTTTGCAAAAGCATATGTATGCACTAGTTTCATTGCAAGTACAAAGGTAGTTCGTGCTTGAATATGAACTACTCTCTCTGTTTCTATTTATAAGACCCTTTTGGAGAATTTTAAAAAAATTCTAAGAAAACTAATTACATTACTTTAAGATATTAAAGTTTGTCGTTTTTCTTCAAATTATGTTATTTGACTTATGAATTACTATATAATGCAATAAAATACAACATATGATATTATTAAGTAATGTAATTAGCTTTCTTAGGATTTTTTTAGAATTTTTCAAAAGAGTTTTATAAATAGGAACGAAGTGAGTAAATGGCAGCCTCATTAATTACTGACATTTCATTTGCCTGGATGTGCATGTCTTGGCATTATCAAATAATACTCACTCTTTTCACAAATAAATTGAAGGCTTATAATTTTTCTCACAGAAGGTTATTGGATCTTTGTTTAGAAGGAAATTTACTGCAACAAATAGTCCTTCTCAACAAAAAAGATGATAAAAAAAATATTGAAAATTACGTCTGCATTATCCAAATTTGAAGGTAACTTTTTGTTTCTCAGCAGATCTTCATCTGTCTCCACCAAAGGAGTTGGACAACTTTGAATCTATTTTTAAGATCTCCAGAAAGACTTTTGAGTACATATGTTCACTGGTGAAGGATGATATGATGGCAAAATCTGCGCATTTTGTGTTTGCTAATGGCAAGCCAATGTCTTTATATGATCAAGTAGCCATAGCATTGAGACGACTGGGATCGGGTGAGTCGCTAGTCACCATTGGCGATTCATTTGGGCTGAATCACTCGACTGTTTCACAAGTGACTTGGCGATTTGTTGAATCTATGGAAGAAAGGGGTCTTCAGCATCTGCAATGGCCTTCTACAGAAGCAGAAATTATATCAATCAAATCCAAATTTCAGAAAGTGCACGGCCTCCCCAATTGCTGTGGTGTAATTGATGCTACTCACATCATGATGTGTTTGCCTGCCTCAGAACCTTCAAGTAATGTGTGGCTGGATCACAAGAAGAATCACAGTATGGTGTTGCAGGCAATAGTGGATCCTGACATGAGGTTCAGGGACATTGTCACTGGCTGGCCAGGCAGAATGAAGGATTGGTTGGTTTTTGAGAGTTCTAATTTCTACAAACTTTGTAGTAGAGGAGAGAGGTTGAATGGGAAGAAGTTGCTACTTCCTGAAGGATCAGAAATAAGGGAATACATAGTTGGGGATTCTGGCTACCCTCTACTGCCATACCTGGTAGTCCCTTATGAAGGTAAAGAACTTCCAGAGGCAGAAGCAGAGTTTAATAGGCAACATTTCGCGACACAGATTGTGGCTCAGAGGGCGCTGGCAAGGCTGAAGGAAATGTGGAGAATTATTCAAGGAGTCATGTGGAGACCTGATAAACATAAGTTGCCCAGGATTATTCTGGTTTGCTGCCTGCTTCACAACATTGTGATTGATATGCAAGACGAAGTGCAGGATAAGCTATCTTTGTCTCACAATCATGACTCTGGTTATCATCAACTGGTCTGTGGAGCTGTTGACGTAAAAGGAGCATCGCTAAGAGATAACTTGTCTCTCTGCTTAACCGGAAGGCTACCTCCGTGACATTTTGTCTGTTACTTTTGGTTGGCACGTCAACAACGTATGTGGAGATCTGAGTTTCTTAGAGTCAATTCTCCTCCTTAATTTATACTCCTTAATTCAAATTATGCATTACTGAGTGAAGTTTGCAGTTATACTTTTGGTTGAAAGTAAATATTGCATCCATTTTTAACAGTGGCATATAGGGCAGTAAAGTTGCTCAATTTTATTATTCTTTCTGATCATTGAACGAAGGCAGTAAGCCTGATCAGATGAACCGTGCGATATAGGTATAGATACATCATTAGAATTGCAACTAACTTTGTTATCCCTTGTCTGCGAACTTGAACCTCGAATTCAATTGTAACTTGGTGAATAGATAAGCCATGCGATAGGGATAGACACAAGAACGGCAATGTACCATGTAGAAGGTAAGACCAAACATTTAAATAGCATTGAATGTTTGACTGAAACAGAAAAATAGAATTAAACAGCGACGAAGTTTCCAACTATAAATGATAAATGCAGTTTCATTTGAAGAGTACAAACAATTACCCTGAAGACCAGTTTGTTGGTGATATATATATTGATAACGTAAGCCGAGATGACGGGTGACGATTACCAAATGGGAGAAGATATAGACGTCAAAATAATTGCACACATAAAAGAGAAGGAAAAGAAAAATTGGATACTTGAATATGCATGAGTATGAAAGCCTCACTGGCAAGCAGCTCTAATACCGTAATGCTCACGTCTGCCGTTTATGCTTTATGTTTAAACATAATTGTGTTTTGTGTGTGTGTGTGTGTGTTTCAATCAAACCCATTTGACCAGATGTTTAAACAAAGTAGCATGAGTAGGAGAAGGCAGACGGCAGTGTGAAATGAAGGGGCACGGCACGGCACGGCACGGCACGCTGGCTGCTTCTTTTACCAACAATTTCGCACTTCCTTCCTTTTCTTTTGCTGCTGACTTCTTTGCTCAGCTAAGCTTCCCCACTCAGCAATTTCGTACTCCCCTTTCTTTGTCATTTTATATGTATTCAGTATTCCCCACGCGCTCTGGCCCACCTCCAATACTTAATTAACATATCCTACATCTATATATTCTAATTTTAATAAAAAGTTACATTCACTTTTATCAATAATTTAGTACTTATTAATTGGTAAATAATGAGTGAGAGTTCAAAACATTAACTCACATTTCTATAAATTAAGCATGCCAAAAAATAAATAATACTCACACAGTTCCTCTTTATAAAATAGAAATAGTTGAATTACCTATATCAAAAAGTTAGTTAAAATTAATGAGAGAAAATAAACATATAAAAAATGCAACTTGTTTTCCAAAAACAACCTTTTTATATAAAAAATGTGGGTGGGATGGGAATAGGTGATAAAAAATGATGAGGAGGACATATAATTAATTGTGGGTAGAAATAACAAAAATGTATTAAATATTTAGATGTCTTTAAAACCTATATTATAAAAAGAGAGGGACTGATAAGTAATAAATCCTATTATATAAAAAATTGGACTGGGTGAATCAATATGGGATTGCTATAATTGGCCCATTCAACCTGTTTGAGTTTAAAAAAAGAAAAAAAAATAGAACTCATGTATTTCTTTAATTTTTATTTTATTTATGAAATTTAAAAAACATATTAAAATATTATCACATATTTTATTATTATAAATGGTATTTATATATTTATTTAATTTTTATGTCTATATATAATATTATTTTACTATTGTTAATTAAATTATAATATTTTAATATTATTAGTTTGACTCCCAATCAAATCTCCATTGAATTGCCTCAACCCTTTCATTACCGGTCCCTTTTTTTTTGGTTCCTTATTAAAAAAGGGATGGAGGGATTATTCTGTAGGGCGCCACATTGGTGGATGCATCGCTCCAGGTTAAGTCGGTGCGGGTTTGGAACATGCAAGACAAAAAAGCTCCACGTACGCTGGCCATCCGATCTGTTGTATTATCTATCTAACATCCCATCGAAACTTGATACGCGGTCACGCAAGCACACAGAAACTGCGTCGGTCTCATGCAGCAACTTGAAGTTGAACTACTGTTCCCTTCCTTACTTACCAAGAAAACTGACCTCCGGCGTAACTCCCAAGTCGCCTACTTCGTTATTCTTATATATTATATTCCCTCTTCATTTCCTTCAACAATATAATCTACTTGTCAAACCCAGCTAGCTAATTAATAAGCTTAGTTTCATTCTCCCACCTCCAAACCTGCCATGAAGAGAGCAAGAGATGATGAAGGTGACTTCCACTCTGAGGGCTTAAACACGGTTAAGTGCCTTATGTTACTGTCCAGAGTTGGGGTGACCAAGCCTTCCTCACAGTCCAGTGACGGTGGTTTTAAGTGCAAGACTTGTAATAGAGTGTTCCCTTCTTTTCAAGCCCTGGGAGGGCACCGAGCCAGCCACAAGAGGCCCAAGCTCATGCTTTCTTCCTCACATGATCTACCCGTGACGAAGCTCAACAAGACTCACCCGTGCCCAGTTTGCGGACTCCAGTTTGGAATCGGACAAGCCCTCGGGGGTCACATGAGAAAGCATAGAACTACTCCTGTTCATAAGCATCATATTAACGAGTTTGATTCATGCCTGGACCTCAACCTGACGCCGTTAGAAAATGATGATCTCAACCTTCACTTGAGGGCGCCCCTCCTTAATTTTTAGGTTTGATTATTCATATATGTACCAGGGTAGTACACACGCTGGATTCATGATGTTTGGCGTGCTCATTAAGACTATACTAATATATATGTTTCTTCATTCATGAGAGAGAGATCTCCTTCAGCTCAGCCATGAGTTCGAGTCTACGTGCCTACGTAGTCACTCTGCATATATATATATATATATATTCTTCCTTCTTTCTTTCTTTACCCCGCGTGCATATCACTGTTTTGCCACCAAAGCTCATAATATATGGTTGTATATATGCATTTCACTCTCCAGCGCAGCTTTCCCCTATCTGTCAAGCAGACTACATAAAAAACTTGTCCATAATAAACATTTTTAATTTGTGTCCCTTTTAAACTTTTAATTAAAGTCCATCATCCTTAAGGTATTGGGGGTTGAGACAAAGCCCAACAGCCTAAAAGTATGGTTCGCTACAATACTTTTTTTTTTTTTTTTGGAATGAGTACGGGATATTATTAACTTAACCGAAAAAAATAAGGATCTACAAAGAAGACTAGACCTAACCATCATCAACCACCTCCTCTTGAATAAAAGGTGGGGGTTATTGATCATGGCCACAGAAATTACCATCTACTTCGCCAATTGATCTGCTATACTAATGGACTCTTGTAAACATGAGTCACAATCGCCTACCAGTTCTTACTTAGCAGCATTCTAGATTCATCTATACAACATCTTTGTAAGGGTAGTTAACATCACATCATCTAAGAAAGTAAAATTATGGGAAAATTTCAGAAAAAGACAAATCAGAACAACGAAATCTAAAATATCAAATCAATCCATTTGTATACCTTCTTTTTCTGTAATTACGAAAGTGTCATTGAATTTTTAACAACACGAGTATCTTAATTTATAACAAGAGTATTTCAATTAACAACACCGAAAGCATTTGGTACTACGTATTTTCACTGTGAATTGTTTGTGCTGGTGTTGTTAATTGAGATACTCG
>JBAGKO010000009.1:4217115-4233103 GCA_037177275.1 Acacia concinna
ATAATGTTGTGGAACTCCTTAAAGTTATTGTCAACTCACTACATACCACAACAGTATTTGCAACTCACTACATTTAAATATTACTACATTTAAATACCACAACTCACTACATCTTCACTAGTCTTAAATATAAAACTTAATTAATTTTTTTTGAAGAGATTAAAGAAGCTCATCAAGTTACTAAATCATATCATATGTTATTTATGATTAAATAATATATCAATTTAGAAGTTAGATAAAATATTTTAAAGAAAAATTATAAATATAAATATATTAACTAATTTAATTAGCATCTTTATTGGGAAAAAATATTAGCCTCTTTAATATCCCAACAAAGTCACTAGATCTTATATTTATAACCCGAAGAATATAATTTAATCACTAATTGAATTACACGAAGAGCCTTAACTTGGTCGATCCCGTTGTCTCGCCCTGCATCTCACCTTGGGTCTCTACCAAGCCCTGAATTTTCTCAAATGGTGGTTTAGTATATTATTATGTGTTTCTTAACTATGTTTTCTGAATTTTCTGTATAAAATAATTCAAAGGCCCTAGCTGTGTTCACACTTTTTTTTTTTTGCTACAAAATTTTTTGGAAGGGGGTCAAGCTCACCCACGATTTAAGGGTGGGCGAAATCTCCATTCCTTCTAGGTGATACCAATGTCGGGCAGGGTAAGCCATCAATTATTCTCAGGCGTTAACCTAGGCACCCTAGAGGTAAGATGCCTCCCCAAGTGTCGTGACTGGAACCACAACTAAATGGTCTTTTCAAGGATCAAACACCACTCTATTTATGAGCGTGTCCAACCCCTCGTGAGTTGAACCAAGGACAATGGGTATATACTAAATAAGGTTCAATTAGCCAGAACCTGTTACCAAGACAAACGTACAAAGCATACCCAACGGACCTTTTTGGGCTTCAAATCGTATACAAAACATACCCAACGGACAAACACAGATAAAAAATGCTGCTTTATTTTCTAGTTTACAGGAACCCCGTGCTTTGTCAACATATAGTGGAGTTCTACACAGGTCAAAAGGGGGAAAAAATGCTCCCACAAGAAAGAATTCATTAACCTCCACGAAAAAGAAATCAATCTGCTCACCTCCCCATCAAGGTTCTTCTAACTTTATCTACAATCTGATTTCTAGCAACATTGCTGGTTAATTGAAATTCACAGTTTTCATCCAAAAGAAATCTGTAGACCTCCCACTGACGTTCCGATGCCAAATGCCGTCCTATTTCAGCCTAAAACAAGGGGAAAAAAGAAGAAGCAATTAGTGATTTGTTAATATACCAGGATACTATCCATACGCCTACGTGCCCTTTGTTAAGCGTTTGTGTAATTTGAATGTAGAAATTTAGGGATTATGACAGAGGGGAAGAGGGAATCAGAGAGCAGAAGGTAGAGGAATTAGGAAGAACAGAGAGAGAGACAGAGACAGAGAATGCTCGATTGTATTTACTAATCAAATGCCAAAAACTGATATTACAGTAGGCTTACTCACTTATTTATAGAGTAATACTAGGGTGCCTTGGGGAATAGCAACTAATTGTCATAACAGAAATGAAGCGCATAACAGCAATTACAAAGCAATAACAGAAATAACAGCGAGGCGCATGACAGCAAAGCATATAACAGCAATTAACTGATATTAAATCCCTAACTAAACTCATATTACAACATCATATCACCATATCAGAATGAAAAGCAATTAATTTAGTGCATAAAGTTTATGCCCACGACTGGTGGACCATCCACTTTAATATATAAATCATGCTTCAACAATGTATATAAATTGTTATAGCACATCAAGACGCCAAAAAATCTTCTTACCGAAAAAGTGCAGATTCCAAGTGCTTTGAGTGTAAATGTAACGTCATAAAAAACACGGGGTCTTCCCTTTCCAGACAGCTCAACTGGATTGGCGACCAATAGTTCAGTATCTGGTCCTCGGTTTGCAATGATAACTCGCAGTGGATGGAGCATTTCCAATTTTAAACGTGAGCAAAGTGTACTCTGCTTCTCACCATCCACAATCTTTTTTCCATCTTTCTGCTGGATAAACAAGTCTAAATCACAATAACCCATGGTACTCGGTGAGAATCGCCCATATAAAATCTGAGAACACAAAACTTGAAGTCAACAAACTTAAGGCCAACAAGGAAAAAAAATCAGCAAACTAAAATTTGTGAAAATACCATTCTAAACTATTTATTGAGTCTTTAATCATCAATTAGTAGTGACGACTAGTGATATGGAAGAATTAACAACTCAAGGTGGCAAACGGAATTTGGCATTCAATTACACAATTCAGGTTGAAAGGTTAAAAATAGTAAAACCAGTGGTCAAATGGAAGCAATTAAGAGAGAGAGATATTTTTTGGCTCACTAAGCTACTAATTGGATTTTCTGGTCCAAGATAGTGGAGGAATGGGTGGTGGTGTGTTTGGGGGGGTTGTTAAACCAAGGCAAACCATTGGACTGCTTCGTAAACTACAAAGCTTCTATATGTTCATGATGATGCAATAGAAACCATGAAGAACGTGTTTGTGCGGTGTCACATTACAAGAGCCCTGTAATTTGCTTCAGGATTAATGGTGAGGATAGATGAGGTTCATGTCAAGGCTTCTAGGAGCCATGAATACAAGGAAAAGGGTGTGGATTTTGTATGGCGTATTAATGTTATGAAAATCACTGATAATGCCATATGGGAATGCAGAAATTTGAAAAGAACAGCAGAGTAGAGATTTGAATCTGATGGTTGCCTTTAAAAAATCGAGCCATTTTCGACTTTGCACCTTACAGCTGGAGAATGGAGACAGGGATAGTAAAAAAGCATGGATTAAGCTATAACATCATGAGAAACAAGCATAATCAGCTTAATGGATGGTCAATCATATTTGGACCTGGATCACGGTAGATAAGAAGAACAAGAATCATGGAGATGCAATCTAAAATATCTTTCTTCTTCAAATCCATATTGATTACTATGAAGTGTTCTTCAGGGAAAAACCGGAATAGAAGATTACAAAGCTTACTGAGAGGAAGACCAGCTTTGACTTGGATTAAAAAATATTCATGGTTTTGGAGCATTAGAAGACAATGATATTTCCACAAGTTTTGAATAACAAAGGAAGATAAGGTTATAGCCGGTGAAAGAATTGGTTAGTCGAATCTTTAAGTTATTCTTCATAACAGTCAGATCCTACAATTGTGCTTTAGGAAGGTTAAAATAACAGTGCTTCCTCAAAACTTACGGATACATCACTACAAATAGGGTAATTTTAGATGCACCAGGCACAAACTTTCATGGAATTTATTGATCATATTAGAACTACTATAATTAAAAAATTCTACATATATTCCTCATTTGAATTTAAATATGTTTATAAATTAGGAGTTAGAGAAGTTTAGATATCATTAATGAGTGAATCACATCTAATTTGATCCAAGCACGTAAAGATAAATTTGGTCAGTATTAGTTGATTGCCACTCTGCCATAAAGTAAAAATATCATTAAGATATTTCTGTATTGGGGCAAAAACAAGAGCCACGTAAAGGTATAAACATTTTTCAATTTTGTTGTACTTGGATGAAAAGGAAGCAAGTGACTGTCAAATAGACCTGTGTTACAAATAACTTTAAGCAAGAAAGAAAAGCATACCTTCATATTCATGTCTTTCAAAGCTCTCAAGGTGTCATATAGAAGACCCTTGTGATCAGCACAGCGTATTTGAAGTAATGTATGAGCTGGGCTTATTGTATTGTCAATTGTCACATTGGTTTTCCTCAACTTCTGCATATCTGAACTAAGAGCTTGAGAACACACTCCATCAACTGTTAGCTCACTGCTAAATAGCTCCACAGTTAACTCAGGGGGCAGAGAGGAGACCGCTTGACTATATTCATACTCTGGACCCGCCAACTGAAGTTCACAGCTGATACATGAGTCTTGCAGCACAGATTGCAATCTTTTGCACGTCTCATCTTGTCGGTTTTTAGTGTGCATAAGTTCCCTATAACAGATTTAACCAAGTGCTTATTATTAAAAAGTAACAATATTCCACTCAAAATAAAACTTATAATGGAACTGAGTTGAACATTGCTTATACTTAGTTGAGCCAAATCACATGTGAGTCCAACTAAATGACATATCCAAGATTGCTTCTTATGAATGGATAAATTGATATGCTTTTCATTGCTGTTTTTACAAAGCAAGTAGCTTCTCAGCCTCAAGTTATGTATAAACAAGAGAAGGTCAGTTCCATTAATCCATTAGTATCATTAATTAATTTGTCCATGAAATTGTGGGGGGAAAACCATAGCATTCTTCATACACAACCCCAAGACAAAGACTCACATGTTATCTGTTATGAAAAAGAGGTCCAATACTTTGCCATCCGGAGTTGTTGTTACTTTCACCTTTTGAATTGTAAGTTCCAGCTCGCAGAAAACTTGTGTAACATCTAACAGAATAGAAACAACATTGTAAGCATACAGTCAAGAATATGCACAATATATGAAATTTTTTATTCTATATAAGCTTCTTTGTTACCGTGTAATAACCCTTTTCTATCAAGACAGCAAAACTTCAGTAGATAAACAGGAGAGGGTCTTGCAGGTTGTTGGATGAAGTAAAATAAGGCTGTAAATGGCGGGCAAATTGCCTCAAGGCGGTCTTTCAGATTTGACCATCTCGTACAAAGCAATGCAGAATATGGAACCACCCACAACACGATGTAGCACCATATGCCGTCAGTTGAAAAGTCTGGAGGATATCCCAAAAAGAGCGAATCAACTAGACATTCTATATAAGAAATGAAAATCATAATATTAAAGCATTGTTTTGTAGAATATAGATTAAATGTTGCAGTAATTCATCTGTCTAAAATAATGTACTCCCTACAGGTATAAATATATTAAATAAGGTAAATAAGTTATTTAATTATATCATAGCTATCGTTATATTATATATTGCGTGTGTTTGGAGCCACATCACACTATCCGATTGAAACATTTCACGTAAATCTATGCACGATTGCAGCGGATTTTTTTTTACATGTTTGGGATCACGTTAGAAGCCACAACATCGATTGAAGAAATTGGATGAAAAGTATAAGCACCATTTTTGCTGCTTCTGTGCCGATTGACATGCAACTGTTCAATTTTTTTTTAAAAAAATTATGTCATTTTTTATCCCATATGCTCTTAATTATAAGACTTAGTAGATTTTTTTTAGAGAGATTAAGGCAGCTAAAAAAGTCAATAAATCCTATAATTAGGATCAAAAGTCATATAAATATCACACTATATTTACATGTAATAAGACTCCCTCCTGTCCTAATTATAAGACCCAGCTGATTTTTTTTTTAAAGATTAAGGAAGCCAAAAGAGTCAATTAGGCTTTATAATTAAGACAGAAGGTAGCATAAATAGCACACTATATTTACATGTAATAAGACTTCCTTCAGTCCTAATTATAAGACCCAGTTGGTTTTTTTAAAGATTAAAAAAGCCAAAAGAGTCAATTAGGCCTTATAATTTAAACCAGAGGTAGTATAAATATCACAATACATTTAAATATATATATAATCCATCTATATATATATATATATGTAATCATGCCCTTTATAGTCATTTTCCATCAAAAGTAACTTCTGCAATCTTTATGACAAACACAACTTAAATTACTCAATCTTACTTTTACTCAATCTTACTCTTTCAAAAGTACTGATTGCAATCTTCATCCCAAACACACCCATTGATTTATAAGTTAGACAAAATAATTTAAATAAAAATGATAAATTCAAATACTTTATAGTAATTTAATTAACTTTCTGTTAATTGAATCTTATATTTAGCATTGAGTTAATAATATGTAGTGGTGGTAATGGTAAAAAAATAATACTTATAATTAAATCACCCTTGAGTTAGAAGTTTTCACTCAGCTATTGGTCGATATGCAGACATTTAAATTTGTTCAAGTATATGACCAAATCCCCAAGGCTGAAGCGTCTAAAGCTCAAATCCCAGTGGGAATCAAATTAACCCAAAAAAGTTTCTCAAGCATTTATGAGCCAATTTATAAGATATATGGAAAAGACCAAGATTACAACAAGATTTCCAGAATGTTTGGAATTAAGATGTCCATCTACCAACCACAGAAGTAAATCAGCCGCATCAGCTATGCAAAATGTGTTCACCTGAAAACATGTTTTAGAACCGAGGCAACTACTCCTTGCTTATTGAGGAATTGCTCAGTTGGCTAAACTATGCCGTCTCTAAATGCTTATCCATGTATAATGTAAGCATAAGCAGAGTATTATGCAAAATCTTCCTAATAAAGAAGGTTGAGTGAGAACCGTTTACCTCCTTTAGTAATGTGCAGCCCAAAATCGAGAATAACCCAGCAAATATCACATCCTAGCCCTGTCTTGTCGGGGCAATTAACAGTGATCACGCAAGGTTCACCGGGGTTCCTCCCTTTCTGAATTTGAACGACGTCATCGTCAGCCGGCACTCCCATGCCGGAATCGGCCAGAAAAGTGGAATTTCGATCTAGAAGCAAACGCAGGCTCCTCACTAGAGACCTCCAGTGATAATTTGCGCTGCCAAACCAAACCGAAAACGATGGAGGTTTCTGTTTTTTATAATGGGAAATAATTTAGAGAGCTGGGGGCGGATCGTGTATGTCCTGAGGAGCGGGAGGAAAGCAGCGGGGAAAGGAGAGCGGCTAGTTAGGCTGGCGGTTAGGCAGTTGCGTTGATATGGGGGCCTGGCCTCGGGAATCGAGATCATAAAGTGCCACGTCACCCATCGAGAAGGCCCTGTGATGAGATATGGCAGCATGTTGGTGGTTATTCTATAGCATCGTGCCATGTGTATTGTGGGCCAGTCTTTAGGATTTGCTCTTTTTCTCATCGCGTCTAGAAGATTTTGAAGTGTTATCCACTCAAATCTTACCAGCAGCAACATCGTACGTGTTCAGTGTATGCCTGTAGGCTGAAGCGAGTTTGACGATATGTTACGCCCTAAGAAGAAGGGGAAAAAGAACAAAAGTTTGACGATATGGTCTTATTTTATCGACGTGGCCTGTGAGCTGGCATGACTTGTGTGATGATGGCCTAGGGGATCACATAGTCTCCGGGCTATTGGTATGGGACTATGAGTTGGGGTCGCTGTGTGCTGTCCCAATATATTTACAATATGTTAGTATAAGTTATTTATATTTAAATTGATAGTAAAAAAAAATTTACTAAAGATAGAAAAATAATTTATTTTATAAATAACTTTTTTTTAATTTATTTTTATAAATTATTTATTGGCATCATTTATTTATTACTATAAGTTTATACCGAACACTAAAATTCTATAAACTCTTTATTTTTTTACAGCTACCGCTAGAAAACGCCTTCCACTGCTCACAGCAAATCGGCCCTTGAAAAAAATGAACACTTTCCACCCAACACTAGGAACGTTCATTATTCATCATACATGATTGGCAGGTTTAAACATACTACTGTACTTTATAAGTTATGAGCACTCTTTTTAAAAGAGGCTAATGCTGACTGATTTTTTTAGGGTAAAGGAGTATCATAGAATTCTCATTATACTATTGGAAGTTTTTCTAATGTCAATGTTATCTTAGAAGTTAAAAAAAAAATTAGTAATGTTACTTTAGTGTTAGTAAGTGTTAAGTTTAACTGTTAACTCTCTCCTTTTTACGATCACATGGCTGCCGAGTTGGAAAATGAGTGACGGGATGAACCAATTTCAGAAGCTTCTTCTTTGCCTCGGAATAGTTAAAGTCTGATAAACCTCATGCCTCTAGTTCTTTCTCCTCCTTTTCTTCATTGCTCAGCGATAAATCTCATTGGGCATGTGAAAAGTCATGGGAAAAATAATTCAGCATTGCAGCTACCAAAGCCACAAAGTTTCATGATGGTGAAGCCCGATAAATCTCAATGAAAATGAAGAAAATCACAAGGAAAAAAAAATCTGAAAATCAAACCAGCAAAAAATTTTCATTGCAGCTACAAAGCCAAAAACACCTCCACCAGCTCTGTTCCAGTGTCCGTCATTTGTCTATGCAAATCCCAACAATCGCAAGATTTTTTACTTAGTTTTCCATCAAATCAAAAGGAGTCATCTTTCCCACCACCATAAACATCCATCAAAGAGAGACACCACCGACAACCAACATCAATAAAAAATTTATCAACAATAAGCATGCCAGAAGATTTAGTTTCTTTGACTCAAAATGACTGTAATAATCCCAAAGACAATGAGCAGTTGACCTTGCAAGTTTAATTCTGATTTATCAACAAAAAGCCCCTGAATCATAAAACTATAACTCATAAATCACATATTGATTGGCCCTCATGCTTCTCGGACTCATTGCAACTATGGAATATGGATCTAGTGGCGGGTTGGGATGGGATCGCAAATGGCTGTTGTGTGTTGTTGGAGGTGAGCGGCGTTGGTCGGTGTGGAAGAAAACCAGTCGGCGATGGACGAAAAGACGTGGGTTCGACGATGAGCGGCGCTGGAAGAAAAGAAGATGGTGCTGAGAATAAGGAGAGAACGACAAAGGTAGAGTGTGGGGTTCAATGGCGATGAGATGTAGCTAAGACTACGGCAGCTAGGAGCGGAAAAGACACCGGCAACCTGGAGGCTGGAGGTGACGGTAGGATCTCTCCTGATCCTATTTCTAAACCATTTTTAACATATTTCACACATATTAGATATTTTGGCTTTTTATCATTAAATCTATATACTATAATATCTTTTTTAGTGGTAACTTACCCATCTAGCTAAATGGAACATGGATCACGATCAGCTCAATTCAACTGATGGCCCTAGATGAAATTCTTCAAATTAATATGTTGGATCATTTAGACAAATAGATGTAAGAAAGTCTTTGAGAGAGGGAATATTAACTTCATGTCACTAATCCAACAATGCAAATATTTGCTAGTGGAGGAAGTTTTCAACCATAAAATGCATCACAAGGTTTACAATTTCTCACTTAGGCTTTAAGACAAATGGCATCCTCTAGATGAAGATTTTGTAAGAATCAACGTTGATGGTTCAATAAAGCAACACTGGAGAGCATCTGCAAGAGAACTGTTGCGTGATCATAGGAGTATCTGGCTCGGAGGTTTCTTACACAAACTTGCTCATCTACCATGATAAAAATTCTTACAATTTATTTATATTTGAAAGTGTAAAGATATAGGTGTTACTAGGATACGACTATACTTAGATTCTACAAAGGCAATCTACTCAATTATGGTAGATAGTGGGAACTATCACCCACTACAATATGATATTAATGCTATAACGACCTTCTTCAACTGGGATATTCAGATTATTCATGTATATTTCAAGCATATAAGGAAAGTGCTGACTTTTTAGCATATATGGCATATGATACAAACACTGAGCTTAGAGTGATCAACTCTCCACCAGCTTTGTGTTTGGATTTAATATTAGCTGACTTATGTTAAGATTAGATATTTTGTTATGTTTTAGGTACTCTACAGTTTAAAACCGTCTGCAATTTTAAGTGTGAACACTTGTCAAATAAAAAAAAAATATTACCTTAAAGTTTATTAACTCTTTTTGATAAAATTTAATAGCATTCTAACTTTACTTTTACTTAATACATATTAAACTCATGAAAATAAAATCTATATAATAATAAATAAAGGAAAAAAATGTACGTTCATATAAAAGATTCCTTCTCTATATTAATAAATAAGGAAAAAAATTCTTTTTCCTATGCCGTGTAAGTAGTAATAGAGGATATATCATTACACTATGATGTGTTTTTTTTTTTCCCGTTTTGATCACATATGGTGTTTTGTTTTAATTACATATGATGTTTTGTTTTATTTCTTCGTTACTATCGTCATGCATATTTTAAAATTGCTTAATATTTTTTTTTTAAATTTGAGGAGTAGACACTAACCTAATGGTATAACATTACGAGTAGGCGTAAACCTATTGAAAACTTTCATGCTATTAGATACAAAATCATTAATAATGTTATTGTGAAAAAGGCCTTTGCATCAAACAGAAAAAGATATACAGAATATATGTAAATCAAAATTGTAAGTAGTGTAGAGACAACAAACTTCTTACCAGATTCAATTTGAAAGTGACGAGCACCAAATCTTAAATCTGTGTTACCACCCTGTAGTCACTGTTGAGAAGGATCCCAGCAAACTTGGAGGCGGGCTTCTCTCCCTAGCAGCTTCCCTCTGCCCTTAAATGACACCGTTTTAGTGTCATTTAGGAGGGGCTCTTCCCCTTTTTTTTTGTCAAAAAATATTTAAATTTAAGTATTTTTTTAATTAGCGCCTAGCATTTTAAGATGATTTTTTTCCATGTACCATAAAAAAAAAAAAATCTTTTAACAGCATTCAATATATTAAAGGTTGCATCTGAAATATTTTTCAGTAACATTTTATATTTTAAAATAATTTCCTTGTGCACCATGTACTAGAGAATATTTTTTTAACAGCACCCAATATCTGACAAAAAATGATTTTAGGATATTGCCTATCAGATACTGGTTGTTGTTAAAAATTATTTTATGGTACATGGCGCATAAAGAAATTATTTTAGGATATGAAATGTTATTAGAAAAATATTTCAGATACAGCCTATCAAATACTAGATGCTGCTAAAAGATATTTTGTGATATATGGTGAAAAAAATCATTTTAAGATATTAAATACTACTTAAAAAATACTTAGGCTTAAATGTTCTTTTGGAGGGGCGACCTCCCGGTGTCATTTGGACTGGCAGGGAGAGACAAAAGTTGGGAGCTGCCTGGGAGAGAAGCCGGGGTCATAAACTTGTAGGTGTAAGGCGCTTCCTCAAGATATTTGCTCCTTATTGCTATTTTTCGTTGTCCAGATTTTTCTTTATTTCAATTAGCTAGTTTAAATTATGGGTTTATGTTTAATTTTTGGGACTGAATTAGGTTTCTGGTGTGGCATATTTTTGTGTGACAATTGAAAAAGAAGAAGGCAGGGGTATTTTTCCCTTCGAAGGTGTAGATACGACAAAAGAAAAATTCACTTTATAATGACATTTCTTACTGGAAATTTGGACAGACGGGCAAACAAATTCTATCAACAACTGAACATCATATCAATGTGAAATGCCTACAGACCACAAAGAATACAAGTTTATTTACTCAATACAAGCACCAGCAACTCCGCAAATTTGCTCAACGTATAAATGCCAAAAGACTGATGATAAAAGACTCGTCCCGATTGCTATTATTAAGATCCTTATGAAGCGAAACGAACATTGTATTAATTCTTTTTGGGAACTCCAAGCCTGAGACGGAAATCCTCTTCCATTAGAGGAAGACCATCTCTCAGCTTCACCTTTGGTTCCCACCCCAACCATTCCTTCGCCTTTGTTATGTCTGGTTTTCTCTGTCGAGGATCATCAGGAGTGTTTTCCACCATCTTTATTTCCACACTTGGATTAATAAGCTGCAAAAACAGCCTTAAAGCCTTAGTTAAACTATCTTCAAATATTTCACCAATAACTCTAAGGCTTCGTTTGGGTGGGGGAAAATGGAGAGGAAAAAATATTAGGGAAAACTCCCAAAAATAGTTTTCTTTTCTCATAGTTATTTTTTTCTTCTCTATGATATGATGCAAATTGCATATAGGTGTAACAATACTCCCTTCCACGGTCAATGGAGATCTTAATCTTTAGCATGACAAGAATGTAATGAGATTTAGGTGTGAGTGACAATGATGGGAAATAAAACGGCTCACCTCCTTCACTGTCTCAGCAAGTTCAGTCATTGTAAATTCACCTGTAAAAATAAGATTCAAATTAGTGACTGCAAGTAAAGCTCTGCACAGAGAATTCACGGTTGGTGTGTAACCTGGATTCCCAAGGTTGATTGGACCGGTGTTTTCTCCTTCCATTAGACGGATAAGGCCATCAACCTAATCAATTCCAAACACACGGCATCAGTTAAATCACTAGTGAACCCAAGCAGCAAAACAAAAATGAGAATAGTGTGTTATGCATACCATATCAGAGACATAGCAGAAGCTACGTGTTTGCGTTCCAGGAACTTGTACAGTCAGGGGCTCCCCACTGTAACACATGAGACCATATGAAAGTGATAGGTAGAAAATCCATTCGCGAATGGGGGCAATAACATGATAAATTAAAGTTATGACAAGTAAACTAAAATGTGGCATTAGAATCAAATTTATAAGAGACATATCAAGTAAACAGAGAGCTCAAAACACGCCTGATAGTAATCTATCAGTTCTATCATTGTGAAGTTTAGGGAACTACCGAAGTGCTTGAGCAATAAAGTTGCTCACAACTCGCCCATCATCAATATTCATGCGTGGTCCATATGTGTTGAAGATTCTGGCAATGCGTATTTCTGTGATAATAGACATCTCATGAAGTAAAAAACAAAAAGAAAAAAAATTGATTTGAAACTAAACTTTAATAATGAGAGGAGTTACTCGTGAGGAAAAGAAGACACAGAATTTACCTATTCCGTGCTGCCTATGATAATCAAACATCAAAGTTTCTGCCACTCGCTTTCCCTCATCATAGCAACTCCGAACTCCTGTTATAGACGTCTTTTTTTAAGTTAGAGTATATGATTATTGGCTTTGTGAAAACATATTCTTATGCTTTTTATCGTTTTCCCCTTTTCTTGGCCAGAATAATGTCACCATGTTTATTAAGAAATAACGGAAGGATAGTAATTGATGATATAAGTATATACCCCTAATTTAGATGTCACAGATGGAACATTTAATAGAGATAAGCATGTACCAATAGGGTTCACATTGCCCCAATAACTTTCTGGTTGTGGATGCACAAGAGGGTCCCCATATACTTCTGAAGTAGATGTTAACAAAATCCTGTCAAGTGAAACTACGACTGGTTACAACCAATTAATAATAGCATTTCAGATTATCAGTTAAACAGTAAAATAAAATTTATGTGCAATTGCAACCTTGCTCCCACTCTTTTTGCCAGCCCAAGCATGTTCAGTGTTCCTATCACATTTGTCTTTATAGTCTGTACAGTCGTTTACCTAAACGTTAGTTTCTCAAGTTTCATTAGACATATATATATAGGATTCTTAACCAGTGACACACTAATGAAGCTCGATATAACAGCATAGCAATGTACATGGGAACCATGTGTGAAATTAAGACACACTTCAGAGTCGGGAGGGAAAAGGGAGGAGAGAAAGGATATGAAAGGTATTGAAGCTAATTTTTTATACAGTTTACAAGAACGTTTATACATAGTGACCATATGATTAATGATGAAAAACACAATCAGATTTTAAAATCCCCCACCTTCACAGGATTATATTTGTAGAAAATCGGAGAAGCAGGGCAAGCAAGATGGTAGATCTGATCAACCTCAACAAACAATTGCTCTGTCACATCTATAGAGGGAAAAATTAAAAAAAAATACATATCAATATAAATATAATTACATAAGAAGCCTAACTATTCATAACCCATGAATAATGTGGCTCATCTCAAACTTGATGCAACATCAAGGTCCCCTATCTAGTTATTGGGTACAAAATTATGGCCCCAGATGATCTTCAATAGTGACATCAATAAAAAAAAACTGTTAAAATTTCAGTCAGTTGTATATCTGCTTTAATAATGAACAATTTTCTTTTTATTTTCTTCTTTGCATCGTATGCATACAATTCCATTGGTAGATCACAGAGGATGATTGGATTTGGAATAGAGAAGAGAAGAAGATGTACCGTGACGAATCAACTCAAATCTAGGATGACCAATCCATTTTCTAAGGTTATCCTTGGATCCAGTGAAGAAGTTGTCAGCAACAACAACCTAATTAGACAAAAAGCGTGTAATGTGTTGCATAAATTTTTTTATTGCTGATAGGAAACTGGAGAATCCCATTTGTTCAGAGCCATCAATTCAACACTGAATTGGATAAGCATATCCAGAAAGATATCAGGAATACTAGCCTCATTTTTCTCATTCTGCATCAATCTGTCAACTAAGTGAGAGCCAATGAATCCAGCTCCACCAGTAACCAGAATTCTCATGTTGGGCTGTTGTCAAGAATCAGAAATATTGGCAAAAGCAAGAAATCATTAAAAAAAAAAAAAGAATGGCAATGTGACGTCAATAGGTAACGTGGCAGTTCACCTGAAAGAACTTGGAAAAGCGCAAGGGAGAAGGCAAGGGAGGTGGCTTTGTTGCCTGTGTCGTCGTCGTTGTTGTTCGGTGCTCTCCATTAGCAGTATTTGTTGCCATTTTCAAAGCTTCCGAAATTTAGTCCTGCACACAAGCACTGGATGAGTAATCAAAGTTAATTTCAATATCAAATCGAGAAGATCCGTAACATATAGGTGAGAAGATAGAAAGAGAAAAAGAACCAGAATTGGACCTGAATGCTAAACTTACACAGAGGGCAAACCAAGGTACTAAACCACAGCTCAGTTATGACTTCAGATTTAAAACGATCAGACATCCATTTTATAGAAGAAAATAGATCAGGAAATTGGAAATTCTCCCACCAAAAGCGAAATTTGAAATCAAGGAAAAAAGAAAAATAATTCAATTTCGGAGCCTTCAGACTCACGGAAAGTTGAAGGACATCATGAAAGCTCCTTGGCAACGGCAACTATAACAAAACAGGGATCGCACCAAACTACCAAATCAAAAGGCAAACACGCTGAAAAAATGTATTTGAATGTCTTACCAACTGGGCAAAGGAAATGTAAACAATGACAATACAGGGTATCCGTGGGTTTGGAAAAAATTGATTAAATCCCCCTTCAAGAGTAGTAACTTATAATAACAACAACCATCCATCTCTGGAAGCTGGGAAACTGACAGAATGCGAGTGCTGCATGAGCTGTCTGTGCCAGATTACATGTCTCTCGAAGGTGCTAAGTGCGTAAAACTAAACTCTGGTTAATTTTTAGTGATAAGGTACAATTTTATTTTAGAAGTAACTAAATTGGAGTAATTGTGCTATAGTGTTAATTTTAATTAAATTTAACTGTTATTTTTAACTAAATTAGATTAATATATAACATTTTAATATTTTAACTCTCTAAATGAAGGATTGAGAATGAGTAAATGGTCAGAATCATATATAAAGGGCCTCATTGTTCTAAATTGAGATTGAAAAAAAATTAGTATGATATTTTAAATAATTTCTAAAATTATCTAGAGCTCAGGATAAGTCAAGAGAAAACAGTAAAAATTGCTGAAATAAATTATCCTTTAATTCTAGCATATACTTCTTTTAATGACCATATTATGGTAGAAAAAAAATTAGAGAAATATGGCTAAAAATATCAGGATGTTATATATTGATCCATTTTAGTTAAAGATAACGGTCAAATTTGGTCAAACTTAACGGCATGGCAAAATTGCTCTAGTTTGCTTACTTCCAGAGCAAGATTGTTCTAAAAAAAAACTTTCAGACACCGAGCATTCCTCATTGATTACTTTCAGAGCAAAAATAGACCTTATTCCTAATTTGTATGGAAAAATTAAAGAAATTAATTAATTAATTTAAAATAATTATATTTTTCTCAAAATTAATTAATTTAATTTTTTCAGTTTCTGAGAGAAGAAAAAAAAAAAGAAAAATCAGTCTCACGTTATTTAGGACAAGAGTTGAGAGGGAGCAATATTTTCAACAGCCTCGCGTGGCTTGAAGTAGGGATATTCATGATGCCCAAATGCCCGCAATATTCGCCCATGCCCATCCAAAATACGCCCAGCCTAACCCTAAAAATCAGCTCATAAACTATTTGGGCATGTTTGGGCCGGGGGCCGAGCACCGGGCATGGTATGCTGCCTTGTCCAGTTAGCCCTACCCAAAGTGTATATATAATTTTAGTTAAATATATATAATATATACACATATATTCATTATTTGACAAAACTCAACAG
>JBAGKO010000009.1:4239479-4259708 GCA_037177275.1 Acacia concinna
TAAGGCCTGAGATACCTTAAGGTTACTTCCAGTTATCACAATATCATCAACATACACAACAAGAAAAATTGTGCCAGATACTGTGTGTTGATGAAAAACAATATGACCATACTTGTTTTGGTTCAACCCAAATTTCTGAACAACTGTAGAGAATCTATCAAACCATGCATGTGGACTCTGCTTCAAACCATAAATGATTTGTGAAGATAACATACCTTCCATTCTCACCTTGAGCCATAAAACATAGTGGTTGCTTCATATATACTTCTTCTTGTAAGTCACCATTCAAGAATACATTTTTGACATATAACTTATGAAGATTCCACCCATACGTTACTGCCAGAAAAATGAGCAAGCGAACAGATGTCAATTTAGCAACAGGAGAAAAGGTTTCTTCATTATCAACCCTATAAGTTTAAGCATATCCCTTAGCCACTAATTGAGCTTTTAATTATTCTAGTGTGCCATCGGTTTTAGTCTTAATTGTATATACACATTTACACCCAATAGCTTTCTTCCTTAAAGGTAAGTTAACAAGAGTCCATGTACCGGCCTTTTCCAGGGCTATCATCTCTTCTTCCATCGCAACACACCAGCCTGGATGAGCTAATGCTTAGGAAACTAAAGTAGGTTTGGATATGGAATCTAAGGAGGCAATGGAAGCAGATGAATGTGGTGATAGGTGGTTATAAGAGATATGATAAGAAATAGGATAAGCACAATTGGCATATCTCTTAGGATGGCAATGAGGACGTGTACCTTTTCGAAAGGCAATGAGTAAATGATCAGATGTTGTAGGAACAGGTGATTGATCTGGGATCGCAAGCACCACACCGTGATCTGACGAAGAGGCAACGTTAGAAGGAGTATGATCAAGAGCGACAACAACATGATCAGGTAAGCTAAAGTGTGGACCAGCTGAGAGTGGTGGTGGGACAAACACTGGGTAGACAAGAGTATTCTCAATTTTGTCACTAACATAAAATGACTCAGGAGACTCTGAAAACGGGAAAGGAGTAGACGCATAATACATGACATCATTTGACATTAGATATTTCTGAAGATCAGGTGAAAAATAGTGATAACCCTTCTGGACACGAGGATACGTAACAAACACACATTTTAAAGATTTTTTATCGAGCTTACTAACTTGAGGGAGAATATCTTGTACAAAATAGACACATCCAAAAGTTTTGAGCGCGAGAGAAAACAATGGCTTTTTAGGAAACAAAATGTGATAGGGGTTCCACCAACTACAGAGGATGGAATTCGATTTATTAAAAACATGCCGTGGAGTTTGCATCTACCCAAAAAAGTTTTGGAACTTTCATGTGAAACATAAGAGATTGAGCAACTTTAAGTAAGTACCGATTCTTTCGTTCTGCAACACCATTTTGGGCAAGTGTATCTACACATGAAGATTGATGAATGATGTCATTTGTTTGCATAAAACCTGTAAATTGGTGTGAAAAATGTTCTTTAGTGTTATCACTTCGCAAAATTTTCCCAGGGCAATTAAATTGCATTTTGATTTCTACACAAAAATTCCAAAAATGCGTAAAAACTTCAAAACGATTTCACATCAAATATAACCACGTAGTTCGAGAAAAATCATTCACAAAAGAAACAAAATACTTAAATCCAATTTTTGACTCAATAGGATAAGGGCCCCATACGTCAGAATGAACCAGATCAAAAGGAGACGCAGCCCGTTTATTAATCCTAGGTGCCAGGTAAACACGACTATGTTTGGCAAACTAGCACGACTAGACAAAAATTCTAGAAACATTTTCTTCAAAGCTGACAAGGAAACATGACCAAACCGATAATGGGCATCTAAAATGGAAGAACTACCAACACAAGCAGCTGACAGTAACATTGAATTCTCAAGATAGTAGTAGCCACTTGACTCATATCCCCTACCAATAATCTGCCTCGATGTAAGATCCTAAATTAAGCAATGGTTCAGAAATAGTGAGATAAAACAGTTCATCTGGTAGGTTAACTTACTAGGGGATAAGAGATCAAATGTGACGTCGGGAACATTAAACACAGAGGATAGCGAAATGGCGGGGGTAACACTAACAGTGCCTGACCCTAAGACGGGTGTAGATGAGCTATTAGCAATAACAATAGAAGTAGACTTGGCATAGCGTGCATATGATGAAAACAAATGATGATTACCTGTCATGTGATCGGTAACACCAAAATTGATAACCCACTTCGTAGAAGAAGTAGCTAAGCATGTATTAGGCATACCTGCAATCAATCCACTTGGAGATGTGGGCTGTGAGACAATATCAGAAGAAGATTGATCAGAAGCCTGAGCCATGGTTGCAAATCCCCTTCACTGCTGATCACGAAGCTGTTTATTTTGCAATTTCTTAAAGTTCTTCTTGATGTGGCCTGCTTCCTTACAATAATTGCAGATAGTACTATTCGAACTATGATATGAGCCACCAGTAAGAGGATGAGAACCACCAAAATGATGTTGATTGGTGCGACAAGCCAAGGCACTAATAGTCTGAATCACAGAGGATGAGTGAATACTGTTAACCCGAACAACATGAGAAAAAACATTATCAAGTGAAGGTAGCTCTGAGCTAGACAGGATTTGTGAACGAATGGTCTCATAAGATGGATTGAGTCCCTCCAGAAAGCTTATAATAGTCCAGTGCTCCATATTCTTAATCCGGGTCTTAAGATAGGAGGAGACATTAACAAATTCATCTCCTCATATAGTTGCTTAAAGTCAAGAAAGAAGTCCTTCAGAGAGTGATCACCCTGTTGGGATCGATAGAACCCCTTACAAACCTCGTAAACACAAGTTGTATTACCTTGGCCAGAAAACACAAAAGCAAGATAATCCATTAATTCTTTAATAGTATTGCAATGACTTGTAGATGGGAGAATCTTCGGCTCAATTGAGTTCCGGATCTGATAGAAAATTCTGGAATCTACATGAGTCCGCTCTAATATCTTGGTATCCTCCTCTTCCTCATATGATGGATCCTTCGTCAGATGGGCCTCCTTCTCCATTATGATAAGATAAGCCCGAATGGTCTTATTCTAGTTGTAGTAGTTAGTCCAATTCAACTTAACTGGAGTAAGAGCAGTCATTGTGAGGGCCTCAAGACCAGATTTAGAACTTGTCATTACAAGTAGCAAATAAACAAATTACACCCAAAGAGCAATTACAACTAAAGGACAAAAAACAAGCTAGAAAGATTATAGAAAACCAAATATTGCTCCAAATTGAACCAAATACACCCAACACACAAATTTCAAATGGCATAAGCGACTGCCCTGAAGATGTGTTTGGCCTTTACAGAAACTAAAACAAATAAAGATCGAGTAGACACAGATAGACCCTAACTGTTGAAAGGCTCTGATGCCATGTAAGATGAGAAAAGAAAAGTTGTATTCTATGTGATTAACTATGTACAATGAGGTCTCCTTATATAGACTAGAAAAGGAGACAATGTAATCAATTACAATAAATGATAATAATGAAAATTAATACAAAAATAGAAAAATTCTTAATTATATACAATCAAATCGATTATAATTATAATCGATTTGATTCTTAATCATTAACAATGTTAAAATATAGTTTAATCAATCTGAGAGATAGAGACACCATTGGTGAATCAAACACCTATAATAAAAGGGACCCATGTGAAATGGGCATTTTATAATTGTATGGAAGGCCCATTGTAGCCCAATTAAATTTGGGCCTTTAGTCTATATATAAAAATTCTATTCTAGTACTCTATAATGCATATATATATATATATTGGGGTGTTGGTCTGCTGAAATTATTTGGAGCCACTAATTCATGATTTAACCCAGAAAAGAAGGGAGTAATTCTTTGAAAATCTTGCTTTTTGTAACCATTTGATTAAGGTTTCTGCTTACGAGGGTTTAGAATGTGAAAAGTGTTCGCTTCTCTCAATAAGTATGCTTTATCATAATTTAAACGTGTTCTTCTTTTTTTATGAGGATGAAACCGCTTTGATTTTTGCTCTATGCGCACACATACTCTATGCATGAACAGGATATGACAGAGATATGCAAGTTAACAACGGAGCAAGAAGCAAAACATGAATTTTCATGTATAGTAATAGCTAGGGAGATGTTACTCGTTCCTGATCTTGTTCATGCATAGAGAGTGGGCGCACATGGTATGCATAAGTTTTATTGGCCACTCAACTGAAAGTATATATGTTAGTGGCCAAAATTAAAATGCCAAAAAACATTAAAAAAAGAATCCCTAAAAGCCGTTCAAGGGCCTGCTATTGCTATCCATGTAAGGCGCAGATAATTTTTAGGTTGCATTCATCCATCACTAGTCGTTACCATCATATATATTAGAGACTCCTTGACTCTTAGACTTTGGGCCTGTGGGCTTGAGAGTATTATGATGGCCCTTCAAATTTCATCTCATCTGATTAAGGATTTGGATTCATTTTAGTGTTAATCTCTTGCATACTTTAATTCTTAGGACCCCTCAACTTTCTCAGCCCTTGGTCCTACTCCAGCCACATGAACCAGCACCTAGGTATATTTTATGGGATTTGACAATCCTTCAAGCCCTTTCATCAGATTCTATACCCATCGAATGGCGTCTTCCAGATATAAGCCCCGGCCTCTCGTCAGAGTTTATATGATCTTATTACACAGTTTCTTCCTAGTAATTAATTAATAAAGCCTTGCAGATTGTTGAGGGTATCCGAGTTGAACCACTTGCCACAAGTCTTGAGCATAATTTTCTGATAGCGAGCGCGAGCGCATATCCACACATTTCCTAAAAAACTTCCACATCAAATCCAGGACTGGCTTCTGGCTATATGGTGGGATAGTAATAAATATACCCTCAAGCATAGATTCAATTTCAATTGTAGTCCAAGCAGTAGAGAAGACAGTTCAATTGAAGTCCCTGTTCTTGTCGCTTTGTGTGTTTATAGCATTTGTGCGTGTGTTCATTATATTGGACCTACTACATACCCATGTCTTCTCTCTCTCTCTCTCCTCTTTTTCTATTGATCTCTCCTTTCTTTTTGTTTGTTGTGCACTCAACAATAAGTATGTACGTGAGTGCATCGAATAATTGGACCAAAGTATGCACACTGTACGTATATTGTAGAACGATGCCCAAAACATCTATATATCATACGGAAGCTTCTAATTTTGCAATCAATTTTCATTTGTTGGGACATATGTACACATATGGTAAGTGCTGCTGATGATATGATTTAACAAGCAAATTAGTGGTATATATGCAATATTAAATGGGTGTGTGAACTGACTTATTTGAGTTATTTCAAATGATTTTGCACTGTAATGAGTTTTGGCTCGTAGAAGGCAATCTATATGGACGTGTATATATATATATAAGAATGGATTCCGGAAAAGTAAAGTGAAATTTCAAGAAATGTATGTGTGAACTTGCAAACCAGCTTTACTCATAATGGTGTATATGTAGAATCCTGTTCTAATTATGTAGAAGACACAGATGGCACGCATCAACTTCAATTGCTTTAATTTTTGTACGTGCAAATTAAAAAATATCATATTCATCATAAGTATAAAGTCATAAAATATTGAATTAATGTGGTTGAGAGGGAGTGATGAATAAATCATGATAGAAGATATAAAGGGCTGGCCACTAAGAATACATAATGTATAATTAAAAAATGATTGCGGCCCAAGAGGCCCCAAAGTGAGGGCACATATCTTTTGCAGAGTGTAGTGTTCGTGTGGGGAATGGATAGAAACTAATGCTTTTTGACCCCGTCACTACAACAGATGATACATATTAGTATACTTATATATATGCATGCAGATCAAATTGAGCTAGCTACCTTGGTCTCGCACACTTTCTCACCCCCTCCTTTATTTTTCTGATCTGTATATCTCATGCACGTGCATGCCTACCTTTGCATTTTGCTATGCGCTCTCTTTCTCTCTCTATGTTATATGTATGATTGTAATGTGAGACACACCCACATGCCTGACATACAGACACAGAGAGGACAAGTGAATGCAGAGTTAAGGCTGAAATTGGGGTGCCTTTACAACTATAATTTCCTGAAATGAAGTTATAAGCTTTTCTCCCATGAAAATTACCAAAACATAAAGGTATCAGACAGATTCCATCACCACCAAGGCATCAACCCTGAATTATCGATCTCCTCCAATCTTCTACTATTAATTAACTCATCGAGTTTATAATCTTATATCCCAGTTTAAGATTGACTTTAGTTCACTTTCCCAAACTGCTTATTCCTTTAGTGCAAAGTAATAGTGACACTAAAGCAATGTTTAATATCATAAACATCAGAATTTTGGCGTACACCTCTCGAATATGTCTATACTTTAGCGCTCATCACTATTTATGTATGTATTTCCTTTATTTTTTCTACTTGTACTCATAAGTTACGTATATAAATTAAGGAGAGATGACGATTGTGAGAATTGCGTGCATGTCTTCTTTTTTGGTGGTTGAAGATGATGGAGATCATAATTGTATTTGCTTTGCTTTTCCAAAGTAATTGTGGGATGGGTGGGCACCCCTTGATGAATGTTCAATTATTTAGAGATGGAATGGATATGGATGGTCAACTTGTCATTTTCAATATATTTAAATTCACTCGACGCGTTAAGAGATTATATTTTTTTCCCAAAAAAAAAAGGTGATAGTGAAGTTCGTCTTTACTAAAGAAACACAATTTGAATGCTTTATGTCTACTTGACATTTCAGATTATTGGAGGAAGATAGAGATGGAGTTGAACGGAGACTATGAACTTTTATGAATCAAATCAATTAATCAATCATATGACAGAAATTTTAATTTCTCATTTTTGTGCGCGCGCGTGGGTTGGGGCTTCATTAGGTTGAAGCTTCGTATTGAAATCGTCGTCATCATAACTACGTAACGTACTAGAGTTAGGGCGTGTTTGGAAATGAGATTAAAAACTTTAGTTTGGTCATAAACTAAAGTTTTGCCTAAAATAGCTAAACTGTTAGCTGTCTAGTTTAACCGCAAGCGCACCCGCAAGTAATATAAAAAAAATCGTTCCTACGAAGACTAGAATAAAATAAGCGTTAATTATCTTAATTAAATTCTCAATTAGGTTGAGCGAATATGTTTTAAAGATTTAACTAACGAACTAACTAATTAAAAAAAGAATAATTAAAGAGTAAGTTATGTCTTTTATTCAAGATCGGAGAAACTTAGGATTATTATCCCCCTTATATTTCAAGAATACTTATTTATATCCCTTCTTTTATTTACTTCCTAAGATCAATTATGTTAACCAGTATACTATTATACCTATAAGTGCTTTCTCAAGTCTCCGAATAGGTGTTTAATTTAATTAATATATTAATCTCTCAATAAATTAATTAAATATAAATTTCTAAACAAATCCCTTTTTATGGCTATGCAAGGTTGACAAGTATATCTCTAGGCAATATTATTATCCATTCATCATGTAAACTTCAAATTCTCACATGAGTATACCCAAATTCTATATTCAATTTAACTCTCTCAAGCATAAATCAAATAAACTAATTTATCTTATTAGTGGTTAATTAATAAGAAGCATTAAGTTCAGCATAAAATCAACATAAAAGAACTTATTCATAAATAAAAAAAAGGAAAAATAAAATACTCAATCCATATAAGGGTTCAAATAATACTACAACAGGAAATTTAGCTACTCATGTCCATGAACAAAACAAAATCAGAGAAACTAAATCCAGATCAAAAGAGAAAAGAGACAAATGGGTACTTAAAGAAATATCAAGAAGCAAGAATTTGGTTCCTGAAGTCCATTGCGTTATGGTCTCTCTCTCCACCTCCCTAATCTCAGCTCTCGCAGCTACTGGAAGGCGAAGTCTGCAACAAAAATTTGTCCAATCCTTTTTCCTCTCAGGTCCAGTCATAGCTCTCCAACTGATCAAGTGTTCCACATCTCTCTCTCTCTTCTTCTCTGGGTTTTGATTCTTCCTTTTTTTTCTCGTTCTGATTCTCTCCTTTTCGCCACTGCTTCTTGTTTTTTTTCCATACCCAGCATGTGCTGCTGCCTCTTGCTTTTATCGTAGAATTCCTTAGGCATCTTCCATACGTGTCTTCTTCATCCAATTGCTTTTGTGCGTGATCTTTTGTTGGTCGTGAAGATGATTACCCAATTCTCCTGATATGATTCCAATTCCCAAATCTTATCTCCAAGATAAATCAATAAAGAAAATAAAATAACATATGGACAGAAACAATTTTACGGTAGTTGATGGATACGAAATATACTAATAATGATAATAATAATAATATATTTATATTCTTCTTTGTTTTATTTATTTATTTTCTTTAACGTCTTAAATTATTATTGTTATTAAAACCATTATTTCTATCTTAAGTTTTGATATTTATAATGAAATCCCTTAAATCATGCTTCCTATTAGTATCTTATCAAAATCTTATCTAAATCCCTTTAATTGATTATGGATGACTCTAAAATATATTAAAATATATCTTAAATTAATCTATAAATAGGGAGTCATCACAAACACTTGTCAATTCTGAAAAAGCGAGTTTGGTTTAAAATTGGGGTTTGAAACCTTAGTTTCCAAAAGCCAAACATTGTAGCTTTTCGTAGTCTCTCCTTCCTTCCATTATTTTTCACCATTTCTCTTTCTCGTTCCTCACACTTTCCTCTCTTCCTCACCCTTGCGCCTCTCACCTCTCAGCATTGAAGCTCTTCCCCTCTCATCATGACTCTTGTGGGTTTAAGCATAGAAGTTTTTCCCCTATCGTCCTCTCTCGTGCCCTTGGGACTTCAGATTGAAGGCCGCAGGTGGCTTTGAAGTTGGCATCACCCTTTCTCTTTCTGTTGTTGTCTTCGGTGGTGTGGTATGGTTTTCCTCTAACAAAGAAGCAAAGGTCGCAGATCTATAACGCGGGGGATGTTGTGAGCTTCCAGCAAGAAAGAAGAACACGACAGAGCATTGTGGCGGTGTCTGAAGGAAAGACTTGGTGTTACTCTGTCTAGGTTGCTGTTCAATATTTTCGCCGCACACGGTGGTTTGGGCTTCTCTTCAGCTGTGGCTTTTGTAGTCCAACTCTTCTTCTCTATATGATTGTTGAATGTCAATTGAAGTTGATTGTGAAAAACCACTCTTCCTTGGCCTGTCGAGTTTGTAATTCCGTTGGTGGTGGTTTCGGCTATGCAATTCCTTTAGATTCTGCCGGACCCAATTTGTTATTGTACATTACTTTGTTTGCATTTGGATTGTTTTTCTGTTGGTGGTGGTTTCGGCTGTGCAATCCCCTGTTTTCCTAAAAAAAGGCAAGATAGTTTGATATCTAATTAAATACGTTTGATCTGTAGTTCTGTCATTTTCAATTGGAGTTTTAGTTATTAAAATCCCTTGTTTTCCTTTTCTAATTTTAACTTTTTTCAGTCACAGCAAATGCATGGAAGAAATGGATTCCTTAATATAGAAACTTATGACTTAACTTGCAATGAAAATAATGGTATGATGCAAGGCTTGTTACATGATTTTCTTAAGTATGTGAAACAGTTGTTCATAGTTAAATGGCAGCTCTATTTGTCTTGGTGAAGACATGTGAAGCCAATGATTTCTTTAAAAGAATAAGTTTAGAAGACTAATAAAAAAACGTCATGATGGTATATTGCATTTGACATGTTTGGTCCATTATGGATTTGTTCGAAGAACTTGGATTGGTTTCTTCTAATTGATTTTAGAGACTTGGGGTGATTGGATAACAAGACTATACCTTGATATTTAACTAATATTTAGTCTAATAGAGTGAGGCTATCTAAATGTCAAAATAGTTTGCAAATGTAAAACAAACACTAAATAATTGACGGAAAAGATCAGGATAGCCCCTGCCCAATCAAGTAAATGGCATTGTAATAAAATAATGCAACTTAATGAAAAACCGAGTTAATTTGTGGTCAAGCATTCTAAAGTAGTAATTTGTGGTTCATCTGGTACTCAAAGTATGTTATGACACAATTTTGCCATTAAATGTTAATTTTTTTCATGAGTAATTTAAACCTTGCCATGAACTTCTAAAAGTAGGTGAATAGATATGAGAGGACTTTAGCTTCCTATGATATTTGTTTAGCTTCCGTGATACCATAAGAGATCAAATCATTTGTTATACACAAAAGGTATAGTCATGTATTATTTTCATGGTTTGATCTACTCTATTATCTACAATTAGTTAATTGTAATTGTTGCTTGTACCATCAGACAATTATATTTAACCCTTTGTTGTAAGCTAATATTTGTTAGATGATATATTAGATATAAATTTGAATTACGTTAAAGCTTCTATTTTTGCTCAAACATTTAACTACTAGATAAAGTACATATTTATGTAAAAAATCTATTACACTGACAAATTTTTCAATATATATATTTTTTACCTATTTTTTCATCTTATAATATGAACTAATGTTATAATTTTCATATCATAATCCAATCTATTTAAATTGTTGTATTTATTATGAATTTTAATGTTAAAATAATTAATATTACATCATAACCCTTACATGTAATTATTATAAAAGCTAATGTCCTTTTTGGTCATTTGACACTGAAAAAACTATTTTTGTAATATTCATCCAAACACTCTCATTTTATCAAAATCTAAGTTTTCACAAAAGCTATTCTGAAAAATCAATTCTGAAAAAGCTATTATAACCCAAAAACTATTTTACAAAAACCAATTCAAACGCGTCCCTACTAAGCATGAGAAGGTTAACGCAACATCTTATTCTTGTTTTGGGATTTGAGTTAACTTTCACTGACATATATTGTCAAGTGATCATAATTAAGAACAAGTATTTAGCCCTTTTAACAAGTCTATATTGAAAATTCGTAAAATTAGTTAATTAATTGTTTATTCCCGGTAGGAAACTACACAAGAGTTATAATTTCATGAGCTTATTACGCCTACCGGTCTATTTTAATTTCCTTTTTCTTATCTTTCAAACTTACT
Organism: Acacia concinna; assembly: GCA_037177275.1. NCBI lineage: Eukaryota > Viridiplantae > Streptophyta > Magnoliopsida > Fabales > Fabaceae > Acacia > Acacia concinna. The sequence goes on from JBAGKO010000009.1 coordinate 4,250,516, forward strand.
AAAATAAGTAATAAGCAGCAGATTATGACTAATTATTCTTTGACCTGAATATTGTTTATATGTTCATACAACTAGAAAGAAGCAAAAAAGAGAGAAATTAAGAAAGAACCTTAGTCGCTTCACTTGTACCCCACAGGTTCTTAATTATTGATCGTTTCCTTGTTAGCGAATCCAATCATTATCGTCATGTATCCTTTAAACTAATAATCAACACATCACAAAAAATTGGAAAGAGTGATTTTATGGGGTATCTAAAAATGTTAATTATAATAGAATATTTGCTGAGTATAAAACGGTATTTCATCTGTTTTATCATGTTTTGTTGACAGAAGCTTTTAATTACACATTTTAAGAAAAATATATATTAATACATATTAATGGTAAATAATAATGGCATGGAAATTAAATTTGTTTCGAAATTAAGTTATCATGAAATTTAACTGTCTCTTTAAATTCATTTTAGATCGATCAATGATCGAGGTTGAGTTAGTTTTTTTATTATTATTATTATTTTCAAAACAAATACACACACAGTCTCTAAATATAGATCGATAATATATACAAGAAGTTTGTACGATCAATCATATGATAAAAGGTATAAAAATTAATAAGTAAGCTGATATCTAAGTGTGTTGTGTTTGTAAGCTAATATTTCTATACCAAAAAAAATATAAACTACTCCCCTTTTTGTGGCTGAGACGGTTAAATAATGTTAGGTATTCCAGAGGGGAATCGAGTTTGATATGACAAATATAATACGAGAGGAGGTGGTCAAATATGAATTTACTGATTCTAATTATAAGGGCATATTGATTTTTTTGAAAAATTTTGAAAAAATTTTAAGAAAGCTAATTGCATTACTTAACATATCATATATTATTTTTTAATTACATTATATATTAGTTCATAAGTTAAATAACATAATTTGAAGAAAAATGACAAATTTTAATATTTTAAAGTAATATAATTAACTTTGTTAAGATTTTCATAACATTCTCCAAAAAAGTCATCAAACCCTTATAATCAAGATCAGAAGGAGTATATTATATGATTAGTAGGCTATAAAACAGTTAATATAGTAAGAGAATTTAGCGAGAAAAATTTGACTTGGTCATAAAATTCCATCTCTAAATAATTAGACAGCATATTCGATGATAAAATTGTACAACTTCATCACTAATCTACCGTTCTTTTTTTTTTTGGTAGTAAGGACAAGTAGGAGGCTGGAGCCTGACTGTTTTTTTTTTTTGGAGAGAGAATGCTATGATAAGGTCCTAAAAAATGGATATAATCACTCAAAAACACACATTAAAAATTGAAGGGCATATGATAACAAGTTTCATGAGAACATATGCAATTATGCTAGTGACAGCTTTTTAGTTGTTAAAATCTTTTTAAGAACCTCATAATAATAATAATAATAATAATAATAATAATAATAATAATAATAATAATAATAATAATCCCAAATAATTTTTAGTTGGGTTGGGGGTCTGGAACGGGGACCCACCAAAAGATGGGATTCCCGACCGCTGGCATCTCTTGACTAGCTTCGTCACTGATTGACGTTTTGTGCATTACATGTTAACTTTCTACTTGCCACCCTCCTTGCCTCCTTTACCTTTACTTGCTATCCAATCTTTTCATCCCCCACTCACTCCTCCTTAATTTCTCTTCTTCCTGTTTATCCATATCTCTATCTCTCTCTCTCTCTCTCTCTCTCTCACACACACACACACACACAATAACCCAAGTACATAGATAAATATAGAGAGAGAGAGATTAACCGAGGTTTCATTACAAGCATAAAGCACATAGTTACTTAATTAGTAAGAGACAGGATATGGGACCTCAACGTCAATATAATGGCGATCACTTGAATATATATAAATGGCCCCATCTATTTTGTTTATAATTTTCTCTATTAATTGTTGCCTGATTTACTACTTTGCCCAGAATAATTTGTTTCATCAATACATTCTTTTGAACATGCATAGCTAGGGTTGTGTAGTTTTTAACCTACGCTGATATAAACAGGAATTTGAAGAAACTACTAATTTGGAAAAGGGGTTGGACTTGTGCGTGCGTGCGTGTGTCTATTCCCCATTATATACTTGACATAGCTGCGCTATATATAAAAATTATAGATCACAAATTAAAGACTGCGTCGATTCTCACTTTCTCAACACAGTAAATTAAAGCTATATATATAGCTTAAGTTGGTTAGATTTCCTTCCAAATTTATTATGGAATAACATATATTTCCCCCGACTTATATTGGAAAAAAGATTAAGGTATATTAACGTGCACTCATCTTCTGATCGATGACTGTGTACTGAGTATTTCTATGTTAGTATGCCCCACACACACATCATGAACGCACTTAAGTACAGAAGGATATATGTGAATGTATAAGGATTTCTTAGAGCCGAAGAAACGTGAAAATGAATTATGATTTGCACCTCACTGCCTGATGGGTCTCTGAGACTTCTTGTGTGACCCATACCCACTTACAAAAAGAATACCTTGTTATAATTTATTAACTTCCACTTCGTTTTTGGGAAAAAAGAGGAGGGGTAGACCCACAGGAAAAAATTAAAGCAAAGCAGGAGTGGACAAAAGGGACGCGTTAATCTGTTAAGGCGTCCTCAATTTGAAGTATCAATTAAAGTTAAGAGGAAGCTAGAAGATTTTGGCCACCCACTTAATTGCATATATATATATATATATATGAAAAAGATATACACACATGATAGAACTGGATCAACTTAGCATCTCATGGGTACGTGGACATCACATAAAGGTATCGGTGCTCTCTGCTCAACACTTCAATATAATTTATTGCAAAATTGAAGCACTGGGGAACAAACGCTAGGATGTGCATGGTGGATATATATGTTTAACAGATTTTAGCAACCATTTTTCAAAAATTGTTAATTAACTTTCCTCCTCCTTTAATTATTCCATTTGTCGTATCCCTTGATCGATTAGTTTCGTGATTCTCTATTATTCTTGAAAGGATAGATATCCTTTATATATAAATATATATTTGTGGTGCATTCACTCGATCATATTTTAGTTATAATTACATTGTTGCATGATAAAAAATTAAGCATGCATACGGACGCCATTATCATCTATATATATATATATATATATATATATATTTGAAGTACTTAGCTCGCCTATTCAATCCAAAAAAGAAAAGAAGTAGCTCACCCAGCTAAATAACCATTAATTTGTGATCGCATGGTTTGCAAATCTTCTAGGCTCAAGGGTTTATGATTGGGGTACGATTTTCCGCGTAATTTTTAATTTTGTCCTGACGTTAATCATAAAAATATACGTCACTTCCTTTGGAACTTATTTTTCATTGTCACATAATTAATAATAGATATATGAGAATGTCACTAGGTCCCGTTCCATTGACGACCGATGAAAATCTTTGATTACGTGAGCCGATTCCACCACTTGCCATCGATTTTTCTTTTTTCTTTTTGGTCGAACACTTGCCATCGATTTGACAGCAACTTTACTATATAAATCCGGTGTCTGAATATAAATATTATAAAAATAAATCACTTTATTTATAATTCAAGAATCATGTAATTTATTTTTGAAAAAAATTCTATATAAATACCTTTTAAAATTGAAAAATCAATAAAATAAATGTAACATTTGTAAAACCTAGAAAGGTGATAAAGGGGGAATTTGAGTTTTGTAGATTATAAGACAAAGACCAAATGTCCCTGTAAATTAAAGACGCTGTCAAGAAAAAATGAGGGCAATACTGTGATGATTGGCAAAAGATGAGAGAGAGAAACGTGCTAACTTAATTGGTGGTGATGCTGTCATGGAAAGTTAAAATTTGTTAGTAATTATGATACTAGCTATAGTCAAACTCTTTAAGGAATGTGTCAATAGTTCAAGTGGGTCTATTATCGAGTTATGTATAGTGGTTGCTATGAAAATTCAGGTTTTTTGTCAATCCTTTTAATGTACTTGTCAATATCATTACTAGTTTTGTTAATGTTAAAACATTATGATATATATATAGTAATTATGTCAATGTAATTATTAATGTTGATAATTTTATTATTATTACAGCAAATACCATTATAATTTTGATTAATACAAATGGTTACTGGTCACTTAATTTCCTCAAGTTACTTGTTCATTCTTGTAGTCAAACCCCTTCATCATATCTCTCTCATTCCCCTACTCCTCTCCCTTCTCTTTACCTTCTTCATCTCCTCTTCCTTTATTCACTCTTTCTGTTCAGAACCTTCTCCCTTTCTCAGATCAGATATTGTCACATTTTCCCTCTCTCCTTCTTCGTGTTCATATTAGAGCATGCTACATCTTCCCTCTCTCCTCTTCCCGCCATCTCCTTCTCATCGCCGATCTCGCTTTTTCGACGGTGGCAATGGTGGTGAAAGACTGCTACTCTGCTTGGTTTTTTTTACGGTGGCAATGATGGTGAAAGATCATCTCCCTCTCTGATTTTCGTCTTTCTTTCTCCTTTCAAAATCATAACCCCCTCCATGTCTTATTTATGTCGATGGGGTGAGAATGAAGAGGGCGGTGGTGTTAGTGATGAACAAATACGGTGAGATGAAGGACTGATGAAGGGCCGTTGAAAGCAATTTGAAACGAAGTAGCACACTCAAATCCAGGGCATTGATGATTGCTGGCCAAGGTTGAGTTGAAGCCATCTATGAGTTAGAAGGGTGGAGCCTTTATGGAACCCAGAGGAGTTTCCAAGCAAATTGGCAACATAACCTAAATTGCTTCTTGAATATTTCTTTTTCCCTGCTAGTTCAATGTTGGCTTGCAGTAGTTGATCTTAGCTTGTCGTCATTTGATTTGGATTCTTGTATTTCCAATTGAGTTGGCTCTTGAGTTTGATAAATCTAAACCAATAATGGTGGTGATTTAATTTTGTTGTCATGTAGTCTCTTACGTTATTTAAATGCCCTTAATGTACTTATTAATGTCATTACTACTTGTGTTAATGGTGAAACATTATGGTAAGTAATGTATATGGTCTTTTTGGAATGAAATTGTAAAGTCATTGACAAATGTGATCTTTTTGTTGCACAGTTGCAATTGTAAATCATATATACTTATTGCAAATGTGGTAATCAGAACAGGTCATGACAAAATGAATAATGGGATTTGCAATAATAATAATAATAATAATAATAATAATAATAATAATTTTGACGAAAACTTGTTATAGTGTTGACAAAATGAATAAACAAGTATTACTATATTGACAAAAAGCTATGAAAATGGGTGAAGGCGAGAGATATGATGAAGGGATTTGAAAAAAAGAAGGAACAAATTACTAAAGGAAATTAAGTGACCAATTACCATTATATTGGTATTAACTAAAACCATAATGGTATTTGCAATAATCATAATGAAATTATCAACACTAGTAATTCTATTGACATAATTATCATATATATATCATAATGTTTCGCCATTAACAAAATTAGTAATAACATGAACAAATACATTAATGGAATTGACAAAAAATTAGAAACTTCACGACAGCGACCGCTATACCTATCTTGACAACAAACCCACTACTTGAACTATTAATCAATTCTTTAAAGAATTTGACTATTACAGTATCGCACTTATCAACAAATTTTAACATTCTCAGACAGCATCACTACCAACCAAGCTAATATATTTCTCTCTCTCATCTTTTGTCAGTCGGCACAATAACGCCCTCGTCTTTTTCCTTGACAGCCTATTTAATTTATAGGGGCATTTGGGTTTTTGTCTTATAATTTATAAAATATATATTCTCCCTTTGTCACCTTTCTGGGTTTATGCAAATGTTATGTTCCTTTTTTGGTTTTTTCAATTTCAAAAGGTATTTATATAAAATTTTCCCTTTATTTTTTGTTGTTGGATGTATAGGATTTATTCCAGCTATAGTGAATATAACATTAACTTGAAACAATTGTTGTACTCTGGAAAAGAATTGATGATTAGATAGTTATTAATTGAGAGAAAGACAAATAAATACCCTTTAAACATTAAAAATCTTAAAAAATGACTTCAATTTAGTTAATGACAAATTAGGAGCTCTGACAAAAACTCCATAGAGAATTATTAAAATTGAGCAGATAATTACTAAAATAAAATGACTAAAACTCAATAGAGAATTATTAAAACTAACCAATTTTCTGCCTCTCATTTGTCATTTACGAAATTCAAGTCATCTTTCAGGGTTTTTAATATTTATGGGGTATTTCTTTATCTTTTTCTCTTATTAATTTCTTGCAGGCAAGGAAATATAAAGATGAGATATGTTTTGTATTCATGTTGGTTTTAGGCTTCTGTCTTCCATGCATGGGAACCACCTCTCTTTCTTTAATGGCCTAATTTACATACCAACGCTACAGAAAAGAAGCTATGGGTTAAGAAACTTCGTCCCATTAAAAACCCTAAAAATTTAATAAAACAAAAAGAGATGAAAAAAAGAGAGAGAGAGAATAAGAGCTAAGCAAAAACAAAAGCGTCTTCTTGCTTTCTTTCCTCCTGCCTCTCCTGCCTCTCTCTCTTTAATGATCCTTTTTCTTCTCTTTCTTTCTCGGCTCTGGTATTCCCATAGTGTGATTCTCCACCATCTCTAAAGACCCATCCAACTTTATAAAAGAAAATAACATAAAAAGATAACCAACGCCATGGTTTTCTCTTCTATTCCGGTTTATTTAGATCCTCCCAATTGGCAGCAGGTAAGGTTTTCCTTCAATTTCAGCCACAGCATAAACAAAAGCAAATTACAAAGATTATTATTCCCATTCCCTGTAATATCTCCTTGAATATACCAGATTTCTGTGTTTTTATTTATTTGTAGTTCATACTAGCTTACTACTTCAACTGTGATTAACTATTCTGTGCTTTGCAGCAACAAACTTATCATCAGACAAATGAGACATGTGAGCCTCCACATCTGCCTCCACAGGCCCCTCATATGGGCTCAATTAGGCCGGGATCTATGGCTGATCGAGCCCGGCTAGCGAAGATAGCACCGCCGGAGGCAGCTCTCAAGTGTCCTCGCTGTGAATCTACCAACACAAAATTCTGCTACTTCAACAACTACAGCCTGTCTCAACCCAGGCACTTCTGCAAGACCTGTAGGCGTTATTGGACAAGAGGCGGCGCTATCAGGAATGTTCCAGTTGGCGGAGGATGCCGCAGAAATAAGAAGAGCAAGAGAAGCCGCTCCAAGTCTCCGGCAGCCTCTGACAAGCAGCCATCCAACCCCTCAGGCGGAGCAGCCACCATGGCCACGGAGCTGATTGGTCAATTGCCGTCCCAAGCATCTAATTTACCGTTCATGGCGTCCTTACAGAACCTGGGCCGCTATGGAGTGGGAAGCATGGGCCACAACTTGCAAGGACAGAATGAGCACGTGTTCCCCATTGGACTTAATGGAAGTAATATTTCAAACGGAGGATTGGATCAGTGGCGGTTAAAGCAGTTTCCTAATTTCTTGAGTAATGGTTTCGATCAGTCAAGTTCAGCTGCTTCAAACCCATATCATCAAAGCGAACTCGGGAGTTCTAGGGTTACGCAACTGCCTCCAGTGAAAATGGAAGAGAATGGAGCCCTAAATTTGTCTAGGTCGCCAGCTCCGAGTACATCAGAAAATAACAACCAATATTATTCGTGGACTCCAACCACAGATATTATATCAGGCCTCGCCCATGTCCTGTAACTTGCACATCAATTAATTATTGCACCACAACATCGGAGAAATTCAAGTTCCCAGACGATGCTGATGCTCCACCAGACTACCCCAGGTCTATTCCCCGGTATGGTCAGAGATCGGTATATATATATATAGACATATACATCTTGCTGTCTTTGTTTATGTATGTTTTGGACATGAGTCTCGTGTACTATATGGGCTTGCTCGATCTGTATAACTGTGTGTGCATGTACGATGTAATGTTTTAATTGCTGTTTGTTATCTGGCGTTATGACCTCATCATCTCAATACAAAATGTTCTGATGGAGGTTTTATCTGGCTGGCTAATCGGGTACCCGTTTAGTTTCTAGACGATCGCTGCATACTAGCCCCACACTGCTGCGCATAGTTTTTGGCTGCCCTCCTCCTTTAATTTGCTTTGTTCCAGGCTGTGTCTCGGGATAGTAGCTTGGGACTTTTGACAGTTAGTAATTTTAAAATATGGGGTTGCTTTTTGGATCTTGCATCTCCCACATATATAATATCTGCGAAAATTAACACTCCTCATGCATAATGGAATTTGGATATAATATATACAGCGGACCACTAGCTAAGTTGGATAATTCGACGTGGATGGCAACTTTCATGCCCATTATTTTTGGGTAATGCAAGGCTCTTAAATTTGCTTCTTCATTCAATATTATTCCCCCAATGTAAACTTAATTTTCAGGGCACGACTTCTCCTATCGAAACTTGAATGCGAGAGTCATATGTATAATGCTCCCGCGCCCTTGATTGTCTTGATAATTATGGCAAAATTTGAATGGGAAGAAGCTAGTACGTGATAGACCTGTCCTTGGATGATTATATTACAGAGTGTCCGCTTTTTAATTTTTTAAATTCACAATGTATAATAGTATTATTAAAATCTAAGAAAGAAGTAAAGATTTTATTTCAACAATATAATCAAATCGATTATCCCCTTTCTGACTTGCCAGAAATATATGTATAGAAGGACGTAGGGGAGTCACGAGTCAATGAAAGGAAAGAGAGCTGGAGTTAAGAAATGGTGTGTTCTTGTTAATTAGCTAGTCAAGAACAAAAGAAGGTGCAAATATGAGGCCAGGAGAGATTTCACGTGAGATATATATGGGACTTGTTTGATTTTTTTGGAGGTAGAAAGTGGAAGACATGACACATTGAAATGGAAGGATTCGAAGAAGGCGCCAAAATCCCACTCAAAACCATGCAATTCCATTTACGACCAAACCTAAGTGGGTGTGGGTGTGGCCTGTGGGTGAGTATTGTAGAACATCCTAGGCACAATGGTGCAAGGTATACGGACGATCACCTCCCAAATAAATGAATTAACAAACCATGTTATTCCATCATTTTAATGCCCTTCACATTTCAACATATATTCTTCGATCTAGACCCTTAATTACGAATTCACGACCCACCCCCCAGCGCCGTACC
>JBAGKO010000009.1:4278774-4293373 GCA_037177275.1 Acacia concinna
GATTTCACCACAAGATAACTGATATATATATATATATATATATATATATATACATTTTCAGGAGTCACTAGTCATCAGGACCACTACTTACTTATATATACACACCTCAACTTGCAATATTCATCGCTGTCTTCCTTGTCTCTTCTCATTAACATATATATATATATATATATATTTACCACTTCCCCACGTACCTAACTATTATATTTCTGTCCGTTTCATCAGCGTAACGGTCAACACAATTCTATTATCTAACTACATATATATATATATATATGCATGTGTATGTGTCTATTATATTTCAAGTGCATATTGTTATTGCTATAGACTTTAATTTGATTTAAATTAAAGTATAAATTGCAGGAGATGGGACGTGATGAAGTGGGGGGTGTGTGTGTATCTCTGTAGAACGGGGACCGGGTAGAGATGAGAGGGGCCAAACTTATAATAATGAAAGAGAAAAGGCGATCGAATAACACACACTCTCATGGCACATAATTGCAGCCTGTGCTCATGCTTTAATGAGATCACCTCCCATATCTCATATCAGATCATCACGTTCCCATCCCCTAACAATCATGAATCACTTCCCTCTATCTGATCTCCTCCTAAACCTTAGTTTCTACATACCCACCACGCCATCTCCTTTAATCTCTCTCTCTCTCTCTCTATCTATATATATATATATATATTGATAATTATAATATGAAAGAATAAAACTTATATTTGTGTATTTAGCTTTATACAATGAGGTTTCCTTATATAGATTTGGAGAGGAGACACCCTAATAAATTATATTAAATGAAAATAATAGAAAAATAGGAAACTCTTAATTATATATAATCACATGTATAATTAGTAAACTAATTTGATTCTCAATCAGTCATTATAATTAATTTGCATTCTAAATCACTGACAATAATGAATGAATGAATATATGGACATCGCTGCAAACAATAATGTACCACCACGGAGAGTTATATATAGGATATAAGTATCTTGAATTTAAATTATACCCATTTAAGATTGATAGACGAGGCGAATGGTGAGAATTGTAATCGGAAATATAATGCAATATAATGAATGACAAATTAAAGTGGAAACAAAACATGCATGGGATTCTGGTGTGTGTGGGGTATATTAGAGTTATATTACTTTACATATATATATATATATATATCCTATAGGGACAGTAAAATGAGAATCATGAAGGGGGAAGCATGAAGAGGCTGATACTCTATGAGATAAAGATATAATCCCGAAACAGAATAATTGGGCATGTTTCTTTATATGCTGACAACCTGCACGCCCCCAACGTGCCCTTGTTCTTTTCCCTATTATATTATTATTCCTACGTACGCACTCTTCAACCCTTTTCATTCCTTCAACACATTAATTCCTAATATATCAATGTTTATGCCTTTTATTCTTATTATATATAATGATTATACTCTTAATGCCTTCATTAATCACTATACCCAACACCCATCACCAGATAGGTGCATGCCCTTTAATTTATTACCTTCCGGCAGCAGCTAATTATCCCACCCATCACTAACCCAATTACTCGGTTTCATTTATTAACAAAAAATATTAAAGAGCAATTAATTTGGAATAGAATATTTTAAGTCTTACCGACTTATTACTTATTTAGTGGGCCACATGGGTCAACAGTATACTTTAAAGCAATGAAATGGCCGGGGATATATACTTGTGGAAACTTAGAAGAAATGGGCCGGGGATGATATATATAGGACGTGTTGATTAATTCAAAGGGTTGTAGAAGCTGTTTAATGTGCAAATGAAATTCAACCTATTATCCGTGGGTTCAATTGGTAAGAGGTTGGACACACTCACAAATATAATGTTGTTTAATCTCTAGGAAGAACACTTAATTGTGTTTCTAGTCGCGGCGCTTAAGCAAGCATTCTAATTTTAGTATGTCTAAGTTAGGGTAATTGACGATTCACCCTACCCGACGTTAGTATCACCTAGAAGGAATAGAGATTTCGTCTTGCCTTTAGAGCTCGGTCCCCTTTCAAAAATTTCAGTACAAAAAAAATAAAAGAAAAGAAATTCAAGGCGTGGGGTTGAATTAGTCGAAACATGAAACATAGTGCGCAGCGTAAGTACGTTTAGTTATTAAATTTTAACTTTAAGTTGACATTTTGGGTTGGCCAAAAAAACTTTGACTTGGTAGGAAATATTCGATTCAACGTAATCAATTCATTCCGGCGGGCTGTCTTTCCTTATCCGTAGTAGCCTTCTTTGTCTTGGATTCAAATTTGATGGTCCAAAGAAGATTACAAACAGTTTCACCATCTCATCTCAATCATAATCCTGACTCATTCTCTGTTTTGGCTGAGCAGTGGTGTGGCCCCAACATGGGCATGCCCTCCTCGCAATTTTGTTGGAGCGAAATTGTATATGCGAGTTTAATTTCTTTTCAACCTTACCAAAACAAGACATGTGAAGCAAAATTAGGCTAACTTAGTATGTGCTTTATATGGCCCTTGACTAAAGCCATAGACTAAATGAAGGTTTTTTCTTTATGCTTTTTGGTCAGCAAAGGTGCACCATGATTGAACCATATGTTAACATGTTTTTTTTAATTAATTTAAAAAATTTGATGGATTTCTTAAGTCATTATTGCAAGATTAAGCATGAATTTTAGAAAAATAAAATAATATTGAATTAAGTTCAATTAGACATTAAATTGTCATGATTTATTAATTATTTATGCAAATAATTTTATTGGACTTTTGATTCTACCTATTGAATAATTTTGTATTGTAGGTACCTAAAGAAAAATAAATAAATAAAATATGTTGCAATTCAGTCCCTCCACAAACATTTTGGAATATTGCACTTTGATTCTTTAGTCAAAACTCAACGTTTTGACCAAGGGAAATTAGGGATCCGAATGAGCAAAAAGAGAGCTACAGTATCACGTTGGAGGAGAGGTTTTAACTGAAGAACCTTTAGTTGAGAGAGAATGGCCGCAAGCTGAGGGTTCAGAGCTACAAGGTTTTCAGCTGGAGAGTTGAAGGATCAGTGCAAAGAGCTGGGGGAGTAGAGACCACTGAGCACTACCATCTTCTCCATATCACCACTATTGTCATCTAATTTTGAACTGGGGCAACGACTGGTTTGAGAGTTGAGAGGAGAGGTAGAGCTTTAATCACTGTCAGGAAAAGCTCATCGACCACTTCCTCTCACTCCATTCACCACCGCCGGTCATTGTCATCCTCACCTTCCTCCCATTTTTGTCACGACTCACCACCGTCATAGCCATTATTTTTCTTCACCGTGAAGAGCTTGAACCATTTTCCCTTTTCATTTATGTAATCACCATCATCATCATCGTGACCACTGTCCTCTGTTTCATATTCTACGACCACCCTCTCACTCCATGCAACCATTTTCAACTTCCTTCCTGCATTCATATACTACTTCCCTTTCCATCTTTTTCCCTTTTACCTTCACCTCTCACAGAACCATTGCCTCTCTCCATTCATTTAACCATTTTCTCATTCTCATGGATCTTCAAAGTTGGATTCAAGTTGCTTTGACTGTGGCTATGGGTGGCTGATTTTTCTTTGTGTCTGGTAGAAAATGGTGTTAGAGCTTCAATGTGTTACAAGCGGTTCATTAATTTTCTATTAGCTCAATTCATATATTATGTTTTATTGGCTGAATTAATTCTGTATTGATACATGATTGTGAGACTTAGATAAGTGTTGATTTGCTATGATGGATTGAATTACTTTTGTATTGAATTTTGTATTAGTGTACTTGGATTTTATGTTTAACACATTTCCTTTGAATTGATGATATTATGTATTCTATGTGATTACTAGTATGTGTGTGTTGGATTTAATTCAAATTGACTGTCGCGATTGTGCTCTCATTTAAAAAAATCAAGTGCATTAAAAAAATTTTCAAACACACATCAAGTAGCTTTTAACAATTTATCTAAAGCATAACTATGAATGCGATTGTAGGATTAGTCATTAATTAAGTAGAATGGACTCAATGCGATTGCTTGAGGTTTTCGATTTGATTTGATGCAAAATTAACTCACAAATTATTTTTAGAAGCTAGAAAAACTACCACTTTGCTACCAAAACTAATTTCATTTTATAATTCCTTTTATCCAAATCATTTCTTTATTGTTTTCTGACAAAAAAAATCTAAAAAGATTAGAACTAGCTTTATTTTTGTGCATTTTAATTTAGAGAAAAAAAACCAATTTCAAATCCCTTTTCTAACCATATTTTTAACACTTAGTTTAATTTAAAAAATTGAAAATAAATACTCTTTGATAAGAGAACGATCCCAAATTAATTACACTGTATTCTAATTTATAATAAATTTTATATTTGACCCCTGATCTCATTAAAGTTGTGTCAAATCACACCGTTTAAGTGTGAAGGTATTTTTCTTTTAGCTAATTGCTAAAACGCCCGCGCTCTAATTGGCCCATCATATTGCTGGTCAGTTCTTTTTTTATAAATCACCTGTCTCGAAAAAATTGTTTTAAAATATAAGTTGCTGTAATTGGCCCATTATATTACCACTAGGAATGAATCAGGTTTTCCCTTCAGAACTTTCATTTGTACCAATTTTCAGATCTTGAAATCTAGAGGGCATTTTTTCCCTACATTTAATTTGTTTATTAAATAAGAAAAGCATAACTTAAAATATTATTTTCTTTTAAAAAAAAATGAGAAGCCGAGTGGCGAACTCTTCACATTTCAGTAGGTGGACAATTAATTAGCAGTTTTGGAGTGTTGTGTCTGCAGGAGAAAGCAGGGAAGCATGGGCATGCATATCTGTTGAATCAAATGGGTGATCATATTCTTGCTCATCCACGAACATATTAAGCCTGCGATATTCTTTGCCCCCATTTATAATTGGTTCACACTCCCCTTTCATGTTCCAAAGATGTAACTCCTCTTTCTTTTCAGTATCCACGTAATCATTCCTTTCAGATTTTACAGCCACCTTGTTTTGTTCCTCAATGAGATCGTGGTGGTTGTTGTAGTCGGAGTTACACCTGCCGAATGGCGTTGACGATGATGTTTGTCGTAGAATGCTGTGTGTTGGAGCTGACAGTTGGCTGAAACTCCCAAAGCCTTGAATTCCTCTGGACACTTTCCGAGCACGGTCTCTCTCTTGCCTCAGAAGAGGCCCTTCTCCCAGCAGCATCAATATGCGTTTTGATTTCTTCTGGAGAGTTAGTCCCCAGTTGTACCTGCATGAAATTTAATTATTCCAGAACTTGTCATGCTGGCGTCAACACGAACGTTAATGAGCCACCGACATCACATTAAGAAATGCAAGAATCCCATACCCTCTCTCATCAATGTACTGAAAGCCTTTCATCTGATTAATAACTTCTTTGTCGCTCTGGAATTCCACCGCAACACTTTCCGGCCCATGAGTTAGAAGGTGCTCCAGCACAATCACAGAATTGTAAGAGGCCCTCCAATCCTTTTTCTCAAATTTAACCAACCTGTTTCGAAACAATTCCTTTGGCTTTCAGTTACTCATGATTTCTTCCTACCAATAAAAAAAAAAAAAAAAGGAAACCTTTTGTGCAAAATCTCGACGATCCTCCAAAAGTCTTCGAGTTCAAAAGCAGCTCTAGATATTGATCTGAGTGTCCGCGAATCTGGGGCCCATGGATTTCCGTTTGTGGCCTCTTCTGTCATCCTGCAAGTATGGTAGACAAGTGATTAACAGAGCCGATCGAAAACCAGACCTGGAGGTATCTTCACATGAAAGTCAAAAGTGACGATGAGCTTTACAATTGTGCAGGGGTGACATCGGTGAGGGCTAATCTGGCCGTCTTGATTTTCTCCTTGAGGAAGAAAGAAGCTTGCTTTCTGAATTCGTGCAAAAGAGGCGTGTTCATTTTGTTGTTCTATTCCTCTGTCACTCTCTGCTACTCTGTTGATACAGGGAAACTAGCACCTGCTCCTACGCAATCAATTGGGTTTCGGATATAGTAACCGGCTAGTAAGTAAGAAGAGTATGGAACTGATAGTCCTCATGTGAAGATGAGAATTCAATGAAGAATTTCGCTGAGAACTTGCGGGTCAGATTTGGATACGAGAATTTTGATTTGAAAATGACGACGGCTCGTCTGGGAGGCGTTAGAATTTTGGGCTTTGAAGTAGCAAACTCATACACAATAGAAAAGTCAACATGTGCAAAGTCAAAACTTGGTTTTTTGGGTTTGAAATTTGAATTTGAATATTGCGCTAATTGCTCTATGCTTCTGGAAGGACAGAGAGGAAACTAAACGCGTCTTCAAATAAATAAATGCAGGGGCATACGTACACTCATACGAAGGTCACGTAGTTACCTTGAGACAAGTGTCAAATTGAGCACGCATGGATTTGATTGTTTTTTAAAAAAAAAAAAAATCAAATCTGGATATGATCGCTCGGAGTCAAAATACAAAATAGTCAAGTCTCTAGTTCGCCACGCTTTCTAGGGGCCTGACCTGATCAAATATACAAAAATTAATAAATAAGTAATGAGACTTTTTAGCTAATGAGTCAGTAATTCTAAGATTTTCTCTATCTCTACGCCTGACTAAAACTTGCCAATTTAAACTAAGGAAATATCTGCTATCCTGAATTATCTACTGAATGGGTGACCTGACTACATCCCTAAGGCAAAAGTTAATAGCATTTAATATATATAATTAGAATTCAGAATGACATGTTTGTAATTACAACCCATTAATCTCTCAACCATGCACGGATAAGGACTTCAATGTTGATAGTCTCCCGTCGTGGTCGTGTTCATGGTTGTGTGAGGTGCAAAACGACGCTTTTATTTTTCTCCAGTTTTTATGATTTGTTTAATTTAATGTGGAGACAATTTTCTGTGTACCGATTCTAAATGAATGTTGATGGTATTGACCCACTCATTATATATGTATCCAACTTATTTATGGACTGATCGGTTCGGTGGGGCTCAATTCAAAATGTCAAAACGGTGGGAGGATCGCTGAACAAAGGCAAGAGTTGACTGACACGTGGCACAGGGTGACTGGATGGGAGGGTCAACTTTAGGTTTCCATTTCAGTGAAGAAGACGATGGTGTGTAATTTTAAATTAGGATAGCGATCTGTTTTAGGATGGTGGAGATGGTAGGGTGTGAGAAGTTGTTGGGTATACGACGTATGATGTGGGATGCAAGTTACGTATTGTTTGTTGCCGTTTGTCTTAGACAACTACTCATAGAGTTATAGACTAATAATACTTGGGGCAATTAATTAAACCAGATTTACAAAGTAAACGGAATTAATAATAAACAAAGGCACAAAGAAAGGCACGCACACTTGGCCATTGCTTTTTAAATGGCTTACCAGAGAATGATACGCCACTTTCATAGTTTATTTTATATTTCAATCATTTGAAGTTCTCGTAATAATAAGATGTTGATTTTCAGCTGTGCTTATTATAGAAGATCCTATAATAAATGGAGGATTAGTTTTTGATTTATTTGGTTAAGAGATACCTTGCGAAAACAAAAAAATAATAATAAGATGTTGATTTAGTTTAAAAAATTAAATTATATTATAATATCACGAAATTTTGTGATTAAAATATATTGAAACTTAATCTAACTTTAATATAAAAAAACAAATTTAGTTACCCAAAAGTCACAAGATGGGAATTTATCCGCATAAGCAACGCAACTAGGCGTACTTAAGGTGGAAATCCATTCCCCCTCAACTTCTCTTGGTTCATCATCTTTTTATCTCAACCGTCCAACATACTCACATCTTGAGATGAACCCAAAAAAACAAAAAAAATGGTTGACTTTTTTATATATAACCGTGTTACATACAATATTAAATAATTTAATCAATATAAAAGCCCTTTAAGTTGTTAATACTTAAAATACCATAAACACAAGAGCAGTGGGGAAAAAAATTGGAGCAGTCAATTTTGTGAAATAAGATAGAAGAAAGAAGGGGCGATTTTACACTTTGTGGGGGAATAATGGAGAAGGTGAGTGGATTCAAAGGTATAATGATTCAGTAATTGCAACTTGCAAGTGGGAAAACCAGCCGAAGCCACCTTCTCCACAGTCCATTTGCGTTTGCATGCCTCACCCACCCTCTTCCACTTTTATTTCTATTCTTTTGACCAGCGCCAGAAGGAGTATTTTATATTCTTTTTAAATTTAATTTTTTATAAAATACGGAGTAGAATATTTTCCAACTGAAAAAAATGACCATCTGCCAGATTGAATTCAAGACATAAATAATTCTAGTATAGTTCATTTTTTAAGAGAGAACTAATTTTTTGTTAACGGGTCATGTAAAAGAGATGCAAATGAAATTTTGCATTGTTTTGGCGTGTCTGAGGGCGTGAAATGGGATATTATGAATGATGACGATGATGATGAGGAAAGCACAATGAGGGGACCGACCTTGTTGGTTGACTAATTAATGTAATAACCAATTATGGGAGATGGAGATGGAGATACCACAACCACAATCACAATCACAATGGAACCTCAAATATCCAATTCCAAACCAAGTCGCGGCTTATAGCATTTAGCATTAGCAGTAAGCACAATTGCAATCCTTACATCTCTTTACCCATCTGATTAGGAAGTACTCGTACTAATTCTTAAACTGAAAATGCACCTCCGTAAATCCAGTTGAGTCAGGAACATTCGGGGGCGAAGGGAACCATTGGTTTACAATTGTTGTGGTTCAGATCAGATCAGATGAGATGAGCAGGACTTTAAATTCAATGACAGAGCATCTAATACCCCCCCACCTACCACTCCTGCCCTGCTTTTACTCCCTGGACCCTGCTTAAATGGAACGCCTATGCCCACTTTATTTACCATTGCTGCTATGTTATTTTTTCCTACTCCTTAACACCTACTTCATTCATATACGACTACTTTGATTCTGATTCTTACTATAATAGATTGGCTGGCTTTATCTACCTCATTTTATATTTTATTACCTTCACTATTCTACTCATGAGCCCAGCAGAGTCAGTCGCAGGACCTTTGAAGGAATGACTTGGCCAGAAAATTACAATTCACTGTGAGCAATATAATAAACTTATAATGAACAAAATTCAGCTTTTACAACTTTACATCCCTCGCCACCCACTAAATTGCACAACTAAGTCCCTCGGGCTCAATCCCAGTTCCCAGAGCTTACTTGCTATTTTACAATAGGTGAGAGGAGGGAGATTGAATGAAAACAACAAAAATCAAATGCGTGACGCTTGGGCACCATATCTCTCTCTCTCTCTCTCTGCTTTTCTTTCTGTTTCTTCCTCAAGTTAGTTATACACACAGGATCTCCATATCCTTCCCTCCAAAGAAATGACAATGATAGAAACATCATCGTGGTAACGACGCCTGTCTCCCTGTGGTATTTCCAGCAACTCGTGGAAGTCCAAACCTGAATGCAACAATAGATTTGGGTGAAAAAGGGTCCTTTGATTTGTTAAGAGGCGAGCATAAATATGTGTGTTTAGATGAGATATTAGACATACCAGCTTTCTTTGCCGCACGGAAGAGTACTTCTTCAACCAAATGCTGAGCGGGGTCTCCCTCAGGTTGCAACGTGATGAAAAGCTCAACTTCAGCTACAGCCTCTTCGTTCGTCAAGTATTGGTAAAGTCCATCGGATGATAGTATCAAAAATTTGTCCTTTGGCCCCAATCTGTGGTGCTTTAGATATGGTAGACAGGTTATGTAAGGAGAGGTTCCTACGTAGTCTATTCTGAACATCTCCAGAAGCGCGTTGTTCCACTTCGGCTGCAACATTCCAAATAATAACAAGCATTCAGAAAATGTCCCAAGGCAAATCCAAAAATGTATATTCATCCGTCATATTTAGGAATATCTCTAGTTTATTTGATCCTAGTGGCACATGGCAGCATGTCCATATTATTATTCTTCATCATAACATGTAAAGGAAAGCAATACAAACCTGTTTGAGGTATCCGGCACCAAATGCTCGAGTAACCTTCAGGGAACCCTTAACACGATCGTTTAACATTGCACAAGCATCATCTGGGTGTTCTCTCAGTATTCTCTGGACTTCCTGAGAGATGAATTAACACTTGTTTTAAAATCAAGATGAACAGATAACAAATGAAAACTGACTCTTTCTAACTTGAAAAGTGAGCTGTTGAACTTACTTCCTCGACATTGGTACAATGATCCTTGGTTAGCTGGCACGCACTTAGACTAGGCACCAAGTTTGATCTATCATCGTCCAAACATTCAAGATCATGCATTGTTTCTTCGTTGATCCTCTCCAAGTCCTGCTTGATTTTGCCAAGCCAATAATCAGGCTCTGCCTTTTGACCCAACACGGCTCTACTATCCCCAACGTTCATCACGTAAACATCCTCGCCTTTCATTAACATCACAAGAACACATGAACCCATCAGGGCTAACTCCGGATTTTCCATGACCATCTTGTCCGCGATTTCTAAATAAGACTCCTCTGTTTTTTTCAGAGCCTCCGAAAGTGCTTCCAACACATCTGAATGATTTATTGGGTTGTTACAGTCACCAGAACCAGTCCGATTCAACTGTTCCTTTAATCTCCTATCAAGCTCTACTCTTTCACGATCCCACTCACACTTCCACCTTCTCTGATTGTCCTCCCATTTTTTTGTTGCCCCTCTATACTTGCTCTTACCATTCTTACCTCTCTTTCTCTTATCAATATTAGCATCCCCACTTGTGCACGCATCATTCTCCTGCTCAACACATTGAGAACAAGCAATCACCATCCTTTCCTTCCCAACATCACAATCGCTGCTTTGCAACGATTCTTCCACTTCCATATTAGAATTATTCGTCGGAGGAGCGGACATGTCAGGGGTGGCGTTGGACGATTCAGACCCGTCGTCCCATAATAATCCCTTCAATTCTCTGCGGACAGCACCATACAAATTAGACAGAAGGTAATCAGGAGCATCAGGACCATTAAAACCATCGTAAATCCCCACGAAAACCCAGCCGTGCTCCTCTGATACTACAACATGGACTCTGTCCTCGCCAGCTTTCCCTTGAGCCCATTGAAGATTTTGACTTTCCATTGAATCATCATCTTCTAAACTACCATCGCTGCTGAAATTCACACTGCTTACCATCATATTCTCGTTGTGCCTTTCGGGTTCGATAATCCACTCCGGTTCTTTAATCCCTTTGATTGAAGAGATAATTGACTGTTGTCCCTGAGATAATGTTTTTGAAATCGCCCTCTGAAGAACTTGAATCCATCGGCCTTTCCGCGTTCTGGGTCTAAATGCAAAACCCCCATGAGAGTAGCTTCTTTGAAATTGATCACTGCCCCTTTCCATGGGACCCGAAAACAAGCCCCGATCGATTGGACCAGACATGAATCCACGCTCTATTGGACCAGACATAAATCCTCTTTCTAGCGGACCCGATCCAGGAATCAGACCAAGATTTCCCGAGAAGGGACCGGAATTCATGAGATTTCTAGGGATTGGCTGTAGAGGAAGGGAAGCAAAAGAAGTTGAGCTCTCGAACGCTGCAGCTCTATCGATAGAACCATAAGAGTACAAATCAACGAAGGCTGTGGAAAGAGGCGTGGATGTGTTGGCACTCACAGATGCGCCGGAGATTGTTCGGAAGGTGGTGGTCTCCTCGCAGTGGACTTTGGACGAAGACAGACTGGTCGGGTCAGGCCTAACATAGCAGAAGGAGTGGCCTAGTCCCTCGTCGAGAGGCTGAGTGATCAAATAAGATATCTCCTGCTTCCGTTGACGGCCTCCACCGCCGGTAAAGCAAACGGACAACTTGCATATGCCGTTGCCCATTAGAAAATGAAGGAATTCAAGCAAATAACAAGGGCCGCCACAATCAGGTATTCATGGCTGCAAGGTATAAGAAATGTGAGAGATAGAGTAATAAAAAAGAAGCCGAAGGTGTAAAGAAGAAGAGGAGAACAGAGAAGAGGAGGCGTTGACTTTTAAACAAAGGCTTTCAGAAAATTTAAAAAAATAAAAAATAAAAAAGAAAACACTCGTTTTCTACATAAAATAAATTCTTCCCGATTTTCGGTGCGTGGGGGGCATTGACTAGTTTAAGGCTCAAGTAGAGAATCAAATTTTTTATCAAAAAAATAAAAAACGAAAATGAAACGACCCTTTTGCCCCTGTGCTCAAGTTCTTCCCACCCACCTCCCCCCAATGGTTCTTCTCCCAGGTGTTGTCAACAAGACAACAACGCCGGTCACAGCAGACAAACCAATAAGTAAAGAATTAAAAAAGAAGAAGCAATCTTGTGGGGTTGAGAAAAGAGCTGGAGGTGAAGTTGGATGACCAAGATGAGGTGACGATAAGGAGGATTTTTATCAAAAATCATATAAATGCCCAATCGGCCATCAACGTCAGTTTCGAGAAGGGAGGAGGATTTTATGAAAATTGGGGCAAAACTCAAACAAAGAACCGAAGCTCGAAACTAACCGCAAGTTTCAGCAAAAAGTCAGATCCACTTTGATATCACGGAGCTTCAAAATTGCAAAGGCAGAAATCTGAGAGGGGGTTTCGGAAACGGATTGAGGAAACAATAGAGCAGCAGCAACAAGGAAGCTGGGTGACACTGGTGGTGTCGGTGGAAGAGGACGGCGCTACAGGCTGGACGAGGAGCGAAGTCACGTTTGAGCTGAGGGATGAAGCTTTGCAGAATGGAGGATGGAGGTGAGAGATGAGGGGCGCACAGTCGTGTGAGGTGAGGACGGCGACTTCAAAGGACGGAGAGGAGGGCATATGTGGAAAAAATGGTTGGGAATGACAGGGGGTGGGGATTCATGGAGGCTATCGGAAGGCGGAAGCTATCTGATTCCCGAGTTGACTTTTGAGGCTGGGTCATTAATTCTGGATGCGGAGTTCAAAAACGTCAAAATGCTGAAAATGAAGAAAAAAGGAATAATAACACTAGTAGGTTGAAACGCAAGGGAGGAACACCGTTGGATACAGCGGAGGATAGAGAAGAAAGCAAGAGTTGACTCGCACGTGGCAGGGGGCGATTGGAGATGAGTGTCAACTGGAGGTTTCAATTTGTTGGGCAGTGGAGGGGTGTTAGGTAAAGGTGTTGTAGGCCATTTATCTATTTAAAATGTACTGACAGATGAACAGAGGGGGCGTTGGGTGTTTTGGAGTGAAAGCTATTGTTTGTTACTGATGGTGGAGTGGCATTTAGTGCGTGGGTTAATACTTAATAGAATTCCGAATCGAACGAATAATTAGTAACAGGAAATAAAAGTGGACCAAGAAAGGCATACAAATATACACTACTGCTGCTTTTGAGAGTAAATGGGGTATGAGAGAGATAAGCACGTTGTGTTTGAAGGAATTTGTTACTTTAGAAAGCTATGGAATTTGTCCTTTCTCAACAATTCCTTTTCTTTTCTTTTTTTATTAACCCAAAAGCCCCTTCCAACTCCACTCTCTTCTTTTTTTTTTCTTTTTTCTTTTTTGTTTGGACATCTGTATCAGTGGCTACTGATTAGCATCTCTATTTATGTGAATGCACCTACCTAATTTTAATAATCCGTATGTTTAAACAACTCTAAACATGTAATACTTGATCGGATCTTAAATGTGAAATCCCGTTTTAAATTTATAAAAGAGGCTTATGTTAAGGATGGGAGAGATTATATACAAATTTTAGTGATAGAACTAATGCTGAGCACGAAAAACAGCAAGCAAGGTGAGGTGTGTATAAGTACTAAGTTGTGACATAGGATAAAGTCTCCCATTTGAGATGCCTGGCTCGTTAAATTTGACAGAGTAACTTGATCCATCCGTCCACGTGCGCTGTTGAATCTTGAATGAGACCACGTCCCTGTTGTACTCTTGTTGGATAGTCTTTGACCGCTACATAACATTCATGTATATATGTGGCCACATCATCTATGATTTAACCCCCCATCTCTTTCCAACTATACATCTCTCCCGTGCTAGTAGAGGCAATATGGTGTCTCATGTGTCTTTCCTGCGCTGCCCTTTAATTTTGGAATCTTCCTAAATATATTTTTCATTCTTTTACTAGCCAAATGCATTTTTCATAGTTACCTGAATCATCATGTTCAATATGAAAGGTGTGACTTTTTGATATCACCGAATACAAAATAATGTTGTTGGTAATTTTTTAATGATTTCTCAAATATTTTAAGACCCTAAATAAATAATTAAAAAAAACTACAAACTCTCCAACCTTTACAAATTATAAAAAATCAAAATCAATTCAATTTTGTTATCATCAAATATCAAAATGTCTATTATTTTAGAAGAATCTAATGATTTAAATAACTATAAAAAAATATATATGGAAGGTCTCCAAAATTAAGAGGCAACAAAGGCACGTTAGGCATTCAGGTTGGCCAGGTTATAAACCAAATCCTTCTCTCTTGTTCAGCTCACCCCATCCCACTACAAATTTGGAGCAGACGTTTCTTTTCAGAAAATTATACCCCACATTATTATTATTATTATTATTATTATTATTATTATTATTATTATTATTATTATTATTATTATTATTATTATTA
>JBAGKO010000009.1:4297819-4309424 GCA_037177275.1 Acacia concinna
AAGCTCTAACCTTCAATCCATCACCGAGAGGCTAAAAGGTTTAGCCTCTCATAGCTTCAGATCTCCAGCTATCACACTCAATCTTCAACTCTATGAGAGATGGTTGAGGTTTATGGTGGCTGGGATGGTTAGGGTTTTGAATTGGGGAAAATTTGGGGAATTAGGGTTTCAAAGTACCGTACCGTGAAATCTCACAAATCCGGACTGTCCGGCTTCCCTTCTAAACATAAGTTAATCCCCTATTTATATATGCTAATTTGGATACTATCTTAGAAGATTTTTATCTTAATTTGAAAATATATCTTATCCAAATCGTAATCTCCATCCAAAAATCGCGTCTTTGCAGATTACGGACTCAGGTCGTGACCTGGACTCAGGGAAATTCCTTCCAGGCTAGACTTTGCTTCAAAACACACCGTTTCATTAAAACTTCTTAAGTCGCGACCTAGTATATCCACGTTGTGACCTGGGTAGGCAGAACATCATACTTCATGTGTTTGGGCCTTCAAGTTATGGTTTCTTCATTCGCTCTATTCTGGCTCCAATTTAGGCTCCAATTTCTCCTTGGCTTGCCTGAAAACACAACAACAAAAAGGCTTTGTCAAGGCAAGTGAAGAATAATAATTAAAGAGATAAAACAATTACATTTTTACCCCTAAATAAGCAAAATGTAAAGTATGAACATACAATCCATAAAACTCTAATTATGATGCATAATATGGGCAAATGTATGCAATTTGGCTAGAAAACACTATTGAAAACCATATAAATATCATGTTTTATTAGTAACCCAAGGAGCAAAAAAATGAAAAGTACCTGAATGACGACTCACAACATTCCCATTCATCTTCAGTAATAGCGGACAGTGATCAGACCTTGTCTTTGGGAGATGTACTACTAATGCCGTCAAAAATTGTTCATGCCACTGAGTATCAGCCACAATTCGATCTAGCCTACTAGAACAAGCACTCCTACTCCAGGTGAAATGTGGCCCTTGAAAGCTCACTTCCCCCATATTAGAGTCAACCATCCATTTTTGAAAACCTTTGTCCGTTCTAACAGTCAATCCATGCAATGATTTATGCTCGTCATTTTTCAAAATCGCATTAAAATAATCTCCTATACACCATTTCACCACTCCACTCCTTGCAAGATTATGCAATTGATACTATAGCTCATGTCTACAAACAGGATTAGGATGCCCATAAACAACCATCCCTTGACCTTTGCCGAAGAGTTCATAGGAATCTCATCATGCACCTATTCTTCATCTCTCACAACCATGGAGTATTCAGCAGAATAAATTCCCTCACCTGCTCGCACTTTCTTCCTACTTCTGACCAAGGCATCAGATTCTTCCGTTGACAATATCGAAGCAACACTCATCAGTTTTATCTTCACCTCAAAATATTCTCTGGCCAAACTCTCTCTCTCTCTCTTCCAATGTTTGTGTTTATTATGATGTCAGCTCATTCATCCCAAAAGCAAATATTTACAAAAAGTGAGAGAAAATTCTTCTCATATATACTCTAAATCACAATTAAAAAGTTATTTTTGAAACCTTTAACCGTCATTTCAAACAAGTACAAAGCAAAATCTTCTCACATTTATATACTGCGTAACATAAAATTATTTTTTGAAAAAGCGAATTCAAATGGCCGCTCAAATTGATTTGTGTTTTTTTTTTTTGTTTTTTTGGGGGATAATGGATTATTTATGGGCTGGATGTGAAGATTGTTACAGCCACAGGGTAGGACGTTGGTGGTGGTGAGGGGAGTGACAACATGCGATGTTGGGGATGAAGTGTGGGGTGTTATATATCAAATGAGAAATGTGTGGATCACCCAAAGGCCTAAGCTGATTGGGTCCTTCCTGCTCAGCGGACTACGCTGCTGCTCAAGTTGCAACTTGCAGTCGCATGCCGTTTCGTTCGGGCTTTGTTTTTTTTGGCCTTTTTCCCCAACGGGCCAAGGGACAAGGGGAGTTTGACGGTGGAAAAAGATAAGACATGTGGCAAAATCCGATTAGCTCAATACACCTAAAAGATGTAAATCGCTTAACCTAAAGTTTGTCCGTATAAAAAATAAGCACCACACACTTCTTCTATAAACCGGATACCCTACCCTCGACTGCCGCTGTATCTGCTTCGTTTCTCGTTCTAATCGGAAGAAAATCAAAACCATGGGGAGAAAATTCTTCGTCGGTGGCAACTGGAAATGCGTATGTTTCTAATTCCATGGCCTTTTTTAACCGTCCTCTGCATTTAGGTTGTTCTCCCTCTACATCTATTACATAACGATGATATTTGATTAGTGCTTCCTTTACATTCTGTTGATTATTATTATGCTTCTTGAGGACGAGGCATGTGCATAAATTTGTCCCTCCGGTGCATGCATTTCTTTCTATTACTATCAGATCGGTTTGGTGAATTGGGGTTCAGTCCTGTTTTGGAATCCATCCATGATCTGGGATTTGGGATATTATTTCTTTCCTCGAACACCCTTGGGAGTCGAAGATCCTTCCCCCGAGATTTGGACGTACAAAGTTAGCTCTTCATTGTTCTTTAAGGAATGAGTGATTGATTGTTCTAATCGACTTTGTTGCAGAACGGGACCAACGAAGAGGTGAAGAAGATTGTTACTACTTTGAATGAAGCTGAAGTTCCTGGGGAAGATGTTGTGGGTGAGTCGTATGCTTCATGTCGGCTTTTTTATTCTTATCTGGCATGTGGTCTGGATCTTAGATTATTCTGCGCTAAATACAAACTTATAGATATAGAGCACTTCACTTCATTTTCTGCTCGCCCTTCAATATCTTCTCGCCTGTTTTCTTTAATCACTTGCCTTGAAACATAAATGACCCAAAATTTTTGACCAAAAAAATGTAGTCTTCAGCCACTGAAGCGAGTGCAAATTGCTCAGTTATATCCACTTGCAATTCTTTCTTCATTTCTCAAATAGTTCATTTTGTTGACATTATTATAATTGTAATCTATTACCAGTTAATTAACATGTTTTCTGTTTATTGTTTTTGCAGAAGTCGTTGTTAGCCCTCCCTTCGTATTCCTTACTCTTGTGAAAAGTTTGTTGCGGGCTGATTTCCATGTCGCAGCACAAAATTGTTGGGTTCGCAAAGGTGGCGCTTTTACTGGAGAGGTCAGGTACGCTATAAATTAGTTCGTTAATTAATAAGATTTTGCCCTGTATCAGTAATATTCTGTAGCTGTTTCTCTAGTTTTATTCTCCTCTCTCCTCGCGTCTTTTGTACTGTCTAGATGCTCTGACTAGACCATTAATCAACCCCGTGTCATGCCATTTCTTTCCTCTTGTTAATTTTTTGGCCACGATGAAATGTCATTTTGATGTTTGTCATATTCGCAGCGCTGAAATGCTTGTTAATTTGGGTGTCCCTTGGGTCATTCTTGGTCACTCCGAACGTAGACAGCTTTTAAATGAATCAAGTGAGGTACAAAGTGTTCTGTTGTTTGTGGCCTGTCATAAATATCTTTATTCGTGTTACAATTTGTTATGCGTTGTGCTCATCGACTCCTCAGAACTACTTGGATTAGCAACCTGGCTTAACATGTACTAATTATATGTTATTCTCTACGTCTTCGATGTCTATTTCAGTTTGTGGGTGATAAAGTTGCATATGCGCTTTCTCAAGGTTTGAAAGTTATTGCTTGCATTGGGGAGACTCTTGAACAACGTGAGGCAGGTTCAACAGTGGCCGTTGTTGCTGAGCAAACACAAGCAATTGCAGGTACTCTTATATCCTTATGCAAGAATTTTATATCGTAAATATTAATCACCTATTTGTTGTGAGTGAGCGTTTATCTGTTCTTGTTGCTTTAGGAGAGTGGGTCGTTACTTTATGTGTTGTTAGTTTTTGGTCAATCAGAGTGTTGAGTACTGACCTTAATTGCGTTTGCAGCTAAAATTGCAAACTGGGACAACGTTGTTTTGGCCTATGAGCCAGTATGGGCCATTGGGACAGGAAAGGTTGCCACTCCTGCTCAGGCGCAGGAGGTAAGTATGTCTAGATAACATTACTCTTAGCACAACGCCTGCTGGTGAAGGAGAATGAGCCCCTTTTGGGTTAACGTTGGATGTTTTTTTTTATCTTTTTGGGTACCAGGTCCATGCTGAATTAAGGAAGTGGATTCATAGCAATGTCAGTGCTGAAGTCGCTTCATCTGTCAGAATTATCTATGGAGGTAATTCCCTATTGCAATTTACCACCTATCTTTGTCAGATGTGCATGCATAGACATGCTTTATTCGTGAGTGTTAATTTAAGGCTTTAGAGGAAGCTACAGAAGAAAATTATTAGATCATACCTTTTTGAGAAAGAAACAAACTAAAGAGTATAGGTTTTAATTGTTATGGTTTTCCACTTTATCTGGATTTCATGGTGTCGTTCCCTGCTTATAATAATTTTCGTATTCAATTACCTGCAGGTTCTGTTAATGGAGCAAACTGTAAAGAATTGGCAGGGCAGCCAGATGTTGATGGTTTTCTGGTTGGCGGCGCTTCTTTGAAGGTGATTATTATATTATTATATAACGCAGTTAACAAAATCACGCACTTTCGATTCTTTATTTTGATGAGGTTTCTTTTTCGTCAATTAATTTGGGATTCAATTGAAATCGGCAATATTATCTTTGATTTCACGTGTCCTTGAAATTCATGTTCTTTCAATTTTGCTCATTAACTTCATGCTTCCTCTCTTAATTTCACTTCGTTCTAATTTGATCTCTTTAACTTGGAAAAACTGCTGGAATTTCAATTTGGGATATATGCAGCCGGAGTTCGTTGATATTATCAAGTCCGCCACTGTGAAGAATTGAATTTCATAGTTGAGTAGTGATATGTTTTGGAGCTGATTGCGTCGGCTGGCTTATGGTACTGTGCTTGGAACTTGGCACCCAAATAATTGCGATCTGCTCTCGTCTCCTTCCTATAGGCCATCAAATTGGTTTTGCTTGGTCTTGCTTCGTCGTGCAAAGTCTGTGTAGGGTAATTTATTTGCCCCAACTTTGATAATGATGCCTGTTATGGGACACTTGAATATATCGACTTACTGGTATTCTGCCTAATAATTGTCTTGTTGAGTGTGTCACGCAGTACTGGGATAAGAATTCCCATATTTTTGCAGGAATGGTTTTGATCGAATCAAATAAATGTACGCTCGTTTTGTTTTTGTTTTTTCTGTTTTTTTTGTTGTTTTGGTGGGGTTGTGGTCAACGTAGTGGAAGACGGATATGCCATCTCGGTGTAGTGGAGGCCGACTTATTAAAGGGTCAATACGACTTGCTTGAAAAAATAAATAAATAAAATAAAGGGTCAATACTAAGATTCTACGAATTTATTTTCATAAAATTTGTCACGTTATATAAACCACGTAAGCTTGATCTGTGAGAGTGTGACAACTGGTTCTTATACTTTTAACGTTGACATTATACAAACCACATAAGCTTGATCCTTCGTGGAATTACTCGTTGGTAATTATAATCTATAAGCAGGTACCCCGAAGGACTAGTTATATATAAATTCTGGAAAAGATAAGGGTAAAGAGGGAAAGTTCCTTTGGAAGTATTGTTTTAGGGTCAATTTTGTCTTGAAAGTTTTAGAAGTGGTGCAATTTTGTCTCTGTCGTTGGTTGACTATTAGTTGATCAAACATGTTGATTGACAATTCATATGTCTGTAATTTTTACAATGTAAAATTTTGTATTGGAACTTTTAAAAATTATGAATTAGTTGACAAACAAACTTCTGAGACAAATTTTTCCGTTTAATAAAAATAAACTGGAGGATACGTGGACTACCAATTCAACATATTTAATTAACTAATAGTCAAAATTAATGGATATAAAACTTTCAAGATAAATTTTTACCTTAATAAAAATAAAGTGGAGGATCTGTAGACTGTTAGCTCAACATATTTAATTAATTAAAAGTTAACAAACGGTAGGGCAAAATTGCCCAATTATGAAATTTTTAGGACAAATTTGCCCTTTATGAAATTTTTAAGGTAAAATTGCCACCAGGGAAGGAAAACGTAAATAAATTTGGGTTGGAAGAGGAGAGGATTGAGAGGCTTGTGAAAATTAAATGGAGGAGGCTTCCCGACATGTTCAAACTCAGACAAATGAGGTGGAAGTGTGGCGCGACACGACACATAACACTTGTGCGTGTTCGTGTTTGCGTTCGTGTTCTCTTGCTTTAAATAAATGGGTCCTCTTTCATTTAATGCATATTCCAATCACACCCTCCAATCCCATCCAACTCCAACTAGCCTCTTCCTTGCCTTCCTTCCCATTCCTTTTTAGTCCGTTTGGTTTAATTATGTGGGAGATGATTGTGTATAATCCTATATAAACATGTTGATTGTGGTGTTTAGTTAGGTTTATTTTAATATAAAGAGGATTATATTTGTAATCTAGATTACAGCTGAGACTTATTAATAGGGATGCAGACATTCTGTAATCTAAGGGAAAAGACAATATAACCTTTATAACTTTTGAAATTGACTATATTGCCCCACAAGCCCTACCTTATATCCCCATAATATTACCGTGCCTCCTCCCGCGTCATTCAGTCAATATATTGCTGTGTTCGCGCCTAGTTTGGAAGCCTATGATAATCTCATTGCTTGTTGGTGGTTTTTGTCTTCTCAGTTTGTGTCAGGCGCCATGGTTTTGGATTGTTTTGTTTTCGACTCGGTCTTTCCCCTTACCACGGTTCCTCATCTCATTGCATGTCGGTGGTTCTTGCCTCCAATTGTTCGTTCTCTTCCCTAGATTTCAGGTGAAATTCTCCTCCTTTTTTCTGTGGTGTTATTTGGCTATCTGTTAGTCACAATTTTCCCTTTTTGTTATTGCAATTTTTCCTCCCTGTTAGTCACAAATTTATAAATGTATAAAGTTGTGGTCTATTGTTCATCTATCTTTAGTTGCTTTCGTTATCTTAAACTAGTTACTGTTCTGGAATTATGCACCAAGTGTTTGCTCATTCCAATTCAGGCGTCTAATTTCCTCTTCAATCCTCAATTTATCCTTCAGGCTACCCTTTATTTTCTTGCCTTGGATTGTGATTAAGTGTTTGTAATCATCTGAACACTGTTGGAGGTTTGATGGATATAATTATTCTGTTTTTCAATGAGCTTGATGATGGAAATTCTGTCAAATGTTCTGCCTGATGATAATATAGCAAGTCTCATAGTATTAGGCTAGGCTGCTCTTGTCTCGTCTTCGCTTCTTGTTCCAGCATCACGATATGGTCGCACTCTCGCTCTCGACCTCCAATTTCGCCACCGCCTTCATCGGAAAGAAATTGTACCCTCCCTCCTTTCTTCATATCTCTATCCTTGTTACTTATGCAACTTTCTGCTTGCTTATCTTGATTCTCTGCTGCTGTATATGCTTGGCTAATTCAGATCGAGATTGACTAGTTCA
This sequence comes from Acacia concinna, assembly GCA_037177275.1. NCBI lineage: Eukaryota > Viridiplantae > Streptophyta > Magnoliopsida > Fabales > Fabaceae > Acacia > Acacia concinna. The sequence continues at coordinate 4,305,277 of JBAGKO010000009.1, forward strand.
ATTCGTCAAATTGTTATGTGGATAGTTTAGTGAAAAAACTCAACACCATCAATATATTGCATAAAAGTAGGATATATGAGTGATATTACTCTACTATTCTGTTCATATATAATGTTATTGTTGAACATTTTCAACACTTAATTTGTTATTTTTCCGATTTTTTTAGAGTTTTTTTTTTTTTGAAAGTTCTGAATTTTCATACTGTCAATTTTCTGATTCATCAGTCCTTTTCTTTCCAGTGTACAACTTTTCTTCTTCTTCTGATTTCCTGAATTGAATTATCTTCAGGCCCCTCCAAGGAAATGCGAGGCAGCTGACAGCATATTGCAGTGTTTCAAGGAGTATTAGATGCGCTGTGGATACACCATACGGAGGTATTATCTTCTATCTCAAGATTTAATTCGTCGAGAAACCTGAATATGAATTGGCTGGGAAAACAAGAAGAACTAATCCTGCATTATCTTGTGTGTCTGTTATATATTTTTTGTGGGCGTGTTATGAGTTATGACTGATAGCTCATTTTTCTAAATCACAGAAATACAAAGAACGTTATTTTGAATCAAAATACTGGAGTTTCACTAACTTTATCAAGTATAGCTATGGTAGAAAACAAAGGTTTTTCTTTCCTACTATTCATTACCTACCAACTTTAGTTTCTAATTTAGCAGGAAAATGGACACTTGTGTATTTCTCCGAGTCACCTCCTGTGCTCAGTAATTAAATATAAATCATCATTTGTGTCTGATTCTTTTAGAAAATTAGTAGATACCGACAGTTTCAAGCTATACAGATTCTGAGATGTCTTTCTTAGGAAAAGCAAGCATAATCATGTGCCTGCTGCCAGTTGGTTTTTTCTCTGTGTTAGCTCCTGGGTGCTTTCTCTTAGGTCCCATTTGGTACACTGGAATTGGGGTGGATGGATATGGAAATGGAAATGGAATTCATTTCCATGATAAAGTTTGTTTGGTACAAAGAGTTGATCATGGAATTGGGTTCCATGGAGGAGTCAATTCCATCAAAATTAATGGAATTGGCTTCCATCACTCAACCCATGGAATTGTAAAAAATTCCATGGAATTCTATTTTTGCCCTCAGCATTTTTCATTTTCTTCAAATGGCAATGTCGATGGTGCTTTGACGGCGAGTGTGGGCTGTGGCCTCCAGTAATGGCGATGGTGCTTCTCCATCCCCTTCGATGGTGGAAGACGCCAATGGCAGTCTCCAGGTTGCAGATCCTCTTCTTCTCGCAACCTTCACGAACCTGATGTTTGCGATGAAGACGGCGACCTGATACTTGTGCCATTTCTAGGTCTGGTTCTGATATGCAGCAACCATCATCTTCACCATTTTGATTTATCTTCTTCCACTACTTCCCACTAGCGCCCATCTCATCGATGGTAACTTCGACATTTTTCTCCAGATCTGGTTCTGATTTCTTTTTCCAAATTGAGACCAGTTTGCTATTGCTTTTTGATTTTAGCATCTATTATTATGTTTGTGGCTGCAATTTTTTTTTTCCAGATCTGGTTCTGATTTTTGAGATTGCTGGTGGTATGGTGTGTTGGTGTGGATAGTTGAAATTTTCACGGAAGAGGGACTGAGGGAGGTAGAAGGTTTTATTAAAAAAATAATTTTTAATTAGATGGACATTTTGTTCTTTTCATATAAAAATTGGGTATCATGTACATGATATACCAAACATACTTTTAAACTCCATGATATACCAAACATACTTTTAAACTCCATATCCATCTCCATTTCCATATCCATATCCATATCCATTTCCATCAAAACCAGTTATGTGTACCAAATGGGCCTAGAAGTGGAAAGGATCTTATTTATGGGCTACTTCGGCTTGTTTCACTAAAAGGGCATTCAAGCTTAATTGTTCCATAACCTCAAGGGGTGATGGTGTATTTTAATCATAATTTAATTGACATTCTCAAGGCCAGAGCCATACTTTGATTACTCGAACCAGTCAAGCCAAAGCTTATAGTGCCTACGTTCTGATTGTTTCAGAAATTCCTTTATATGAGGTTGGTTTTTTGGGTTATGTCTTCTGTCTAAGGATGCAAGTATACCGCCATCACTTCTTATTATGGATTTAATATGATTAATGGAGACTTGGTAGTGTTGGATACTAAGTCCCACACACTCCATCAATGATTAATTTCATTCCTCATTATGAACAGTTCTCGATGTTGTTAGAACTCAAATCGAGTAGCTTAAATAAAATGAACAGTGCCACTATAGAAACGGAGAGCAGAGTAGCTATCTTGCAAAATAAATACAGGTTATGGCATGGGTCAAAACATGCCAATCTTGTACTCAATTTGGATTGGAAAATTTGGGAGTTCTTTATTATGTTTCTTGTTTGGTAACTTTTGATCATTGGACATTGATCGATATAGCTTAAGTGTCAATCGAACAATATCTTTTGCCAAATAGACACTTTTTCAATGCTTTCTATTATACCTTAACTGTTTGTGGTACATATATTTTTCCATAGGTAATGTTCAAAAATTTCCTCGTATCAGCGTGTGGGATCCTTATAGACGCCTTGGGGTAAGCTACGATGCTTCTGAGGAAGAACTATGGGGATCAAGAAATTTTCTCTTGCAACAATATGCTGGACATGAGAGAAGTGAAGAAGCAATAGAAGCTGCATTTGAAAAAATACTAATGGCAAGTTTCAGACACAGGAAGAAAACAAAAATTAATCTAAAGAGCCGGTTGAAAAAGAAAGTGGAAGAGTCGCCACCTTGGGTTCAGAACTTGCTTAACTATGTTGAACTCCCAGCAACTGATGTTATCCTCAGAAGATTGTTTCTATTTGCCTTCATGGGGGGTTGGAGCATCATGAATTCTGCTGAAAGTGGACCTGCGTTTCAGGTTTGCTTCTTATCTCTCATAAATGATAATATGATAATCGTCTATGCGTTGCTGCTCTCTCTCTCTCTACACACACACACACACACTCATCTGACAGTTCTGATCTTCGGACCAGGTAGCGATCTCTTTGGCTGCCTGCATATATTTTCTTAACGAGAAGATGAAGAGCTTGGCCAGAGCATCCATTACAGGGTAAGTTACAAGGGAATCAGACAACTTGCATCAATATATGTTTTTCCTTCCGATTTTAGTTTGTTCACTTTCTGCATTGTTTAATCTCTCAATTTTAGGTTTGGAGCACTTGTTGGTGGCTGGATCTGTGGTTCAGTGCTAGTACCCAATATTCCATCCATGTTGCTGCCCCCAACTTGGACACTTGAACTCTTAACATCATTGGTGGCTTATCTCTTCTTGTTTCTTGCTTGTACTTTTCTCAAGTGAAGTGATAACTATTCTTTTCCATTCATTTCCTGTACTTCTGGACAAATCTGATTTTTGAATGAGAGTGGAGTAACCACTGTGGCGTATATTTAAAAATATCAATCTTATACTTTATCCGGTATAAGATATACTAGTTTTAATCTTAAATATTTTCAATCTTAAATATAAGACCCAGTTTATTTTTTAAAAAAAATATTAAAGAAGGTAAATAAGTTGTATAATCATATTGTATGTAGTGTCATTATATCATATATCAGTTTATAAATTAGACAAAATAGTTTAAAGAAGAACAACAAATTTAAATACTTATAAGTAATGTAATTAACTTTTTTAAAATTCTTTTAAAAAGTCAACAAGGGTCTTATATTTACTATTGGAGGTAATACTTCAATGAGGAAATTGAATCACAAAATAAATTTTATATTAACGATGGGAGGGAGTAGTAATTTTACTTCAAATGCAAAGAATTCTTTGGCTCACAGTTCTCCGCGTAAGTCATTGGCTTACTCGTATCACTAGGAACCTCTATGTTGTGGACACCCTCTTCACATAATCTAAAGGGCAATGTTTTAAAACCCAGACCGGACATTGAGCCGGAAAGGTTAACGGGTCATGGTTTAACCGGTCGGACCGGTCAGACCGTTTAGTCGAAGCGGTGATGTAATAATTAAATCTAAAAATATTATATATATTATACATATGAATTACAATTAGTTTAAGTGTTTAACTTCATAAAAAGTTAAAATGTCACAAAATACTATTTATAGGAAGTCAATAATGTTATAAAATAGTTATGTAGTCAATAAGGTGATAAA
>JBAGKO010000009.1:4310928-4328175 GCA_037177275.1 Acacia concinna
TAATAAAAAACAAATTAATACACACATTTTGAAAGTTGTTGGTAAAATTTTTTTATTACATGATAAATATTAATTCTTCTTTATATACTACATTTCAAAAAATTTTATATTAACTAATGTCTATTTTATTTTCTATTGATTATATTCTTATATTGTTGATTATCTTTTTTTTTACCTTATCAAAATCCCTCCCCTCCTCTCCATTTTTATCCATCCAAATAAGGTAAAATAACATCCTTCTCAAACCCTCCATTCTCCTCCCCTCCCATAAAAATACCTCCTCTCCCCTCCCCTCCATGGAGCCAAACACACTCTTAAACTCAACTTGTCAACACATCACGACCTCTCTTCTAGGGAATGCACTTGCACACATATTCATGATCCCCATACATGCAAACTACAAGTCTTCTAATAATATCTCACTGCCCAAGTATGTCCATGACCCTAACTTAAAAGATGATGTTGTCTTGTTCTGTCTTCCATTTCAGGAGTGATGGTGCAACTTGTGAAAAACCAAAAAGGTTGATAATACATAAAACAGGGTTGAGGGTGTGACCGCTAAGGTTTGTGGATCTGTAGCATTGGTTTGTTAGCAATGATTTTGAACCGGCTTACTTTTTACTAATTCCACACATAAATCCACTTGATTAGTAGACATGGAGGATAATGATGCCTAAAAAAATGCAAACATAGCCACGTTAACTTGACTTGAGAGAGAGAAAGGAGGAGCATGGTTAGTCATACGTGCATAACAAATTACTCCCTCTGTCCTAAAATAATTACTCTCATCTCAAAATATAAATAACAACTATTATTTTTTTCCGTCTCAAAATATAAAAGATATTTAAAAAATATATTGTACTTTAATTTTTTTTTTTTAATTTTGTCTTTATTCAATACCAATATATTAATATTTGTGTTAATTAAAAGTTTATCATTCTCAATGAGAGAAGAGAAAGGTAGAGGGAAAGAGAGTGCTAGATTTTAATAAATATATACTCTCTCTTATTCTATATCTCCTCATTAATAAATATATTTAAAATAAGTAACAATTTGGACATATTTATTATTCTTAATCGCCATTTCAAGAGATTTGATTAAACATTTTTTATATTCATACGGAGGGAGTAGTACTATTTGCTAATATTGTTTTAGAATTTGAAAACAATAATTAATATATAGATACTAAAAGTGCATGCTGAAGAATGTGCATCAAGAGTAGTTTATTTGAAATAAATTGCAGCATTGTATTAATAGCGCAGAATTCAGGTCAGGTCTCATGAATGAATATACAGAGAAGAAGGGATGGCGTCCAGCTCGAAGCGGGACCATCAAAACAAGGACGGGTCCATCTCCACCATGAATGCATCACACCCTTCACTTCCATCCTTTTATTTGTTTTTTCACCTCTAACTCAGTCAACTTGCCCTCTCTTTTTCATTACTGCATCTCCCAAACCCTTTTCTCTCTTCCTTCTTCCTTGCTAAGGTTCTTGCCATTTTCTTCTCCCGTCTTTTGTAACATACAGGCAAGTGCAAGGCGAAGCGATTAAGTCCCGTTTCTGGCATGGGTGTTTGCTTGAGCGCCCAAATTAAAGCGGAGAGCCCATGCAACACAGGTATTCCACACACACAGTTCAGTTTTAACTTTTAATGCATGTCCATGTATGTTTTATATATAACTGCTTAAATTTCACACCTTTCACTCTGAGACCGAATTTCTTTCTGCAAATTCTTCTCCCCTCTGTGATAGCTTTTCAAGCTTTGTCCTATAACCTTGTGTTTCTCTTCCATCTATGGAATGCGTTATATTTGCAAATCCGTCTCTGCCCTGCCGCTTCCCTTTTGACAAGGGATGAAATTAGGTGATTCTGCTAAATAGTGATCTGTCCCTCAATACTGAAGAATATCTGTTTCCCAATCACTGCTTTTATCTGACTATAATCCTTCAAGGTTTTGTCTCTGTTCTCCACGAACAAACCAATGTGATTTCTAACCTCGTGTGAGCTTCAAGATCCAAGTAAAAAACTAATGATATTTAAGTTTTATTGGCAGGGGTGAATTCAAAATATGCGAGCAGCACAGGAAGCAAGGCGTCGGCGGTGTCAATTCCTCAGACTCCGAGGAGTGAGGGAGACATCTTGCAGTCATTTAATTTAAAGAGTTTCACCTTAGCAGAATTAAAGGCGGCCACCAGAAATTTCCGTCCAGATAGTGTGTTGGGAGAAGGTGGCTTTGGGTCAGTGTATAAAGGGTGGATCGATGAGCACACTCTGATTGCTGCCAAACCAGGGACTGGCATGGTTATTGCTGTCAAAAGACTTAATCAAGATGGTTTGCAAGGTCACAAGGAGTGGTTGGTGAGTTCCACTGCTCGTCTGCTTTTGCTGTTTCCTAGAGAAAAAAGAGAAAGTGGAAAGGAGTAATAATAATTACTACTACTATAATAATGGTTCAAAAAATAAGAAGTCCGTTCACACTCGTAAACCAGTTGCTCTGTTCGCAGGCCGAAGTGAACTATCTCGGACAGCTATCTCATCCTCATCTCCTGAAATTAATTGGTTATTGCCTGGAAGATGAACATCGTCTTCTGGTGTATGAATTCATGCCTCGAGGCAGCTTGGAGAATCATTTGTTCAGAAGTAAGGTCTTGCCCTCCCATATTTTTCCAATGCCCGAACTCTCAAAGAGTTGTTTCTTGACCTCAACGAACACTCAATATTGTAACAGGAGGTTCATATTTTCAACCTCTCTCCTGGAGCCTCCGGATGAAGGTTGCTCTTGGCGCCGCGAAAGGACTTGCGTTTCTTCACAGCGGCAACGTCAAAGTCATATACCGTGATTTCAAGACTTCCAATGTCTTACTAGATTCTGTATGTGGCCTTCTTCTCTTCTTAATTATTCAGCTTTTTTTTTTTTGAACATATTTGAAATTTGAGCCCTTCGTGAAATGATGACAGAAATATAATGCAAAACTTTCTGATTTTGGGCTGGCAAAAGACGGACCAACGGGCGACAAGAGTCACGTCTCCACCAGGGTCATGGGAACCTATGGATATGCAGCCCCTGAATATCTCGCCACAGGTAGCTAACAATGTTTGCATCATGTCCTCCAGTTTGTGCACGTTGCTGATACTTGCATGTCATAATAACCAAAAGATTGTTTATAATTTAGGTCACCTCACAGCTAAGAGCGATGTGTACAGTTTTGGGGTTGTGCTACTAGAGATGTTATCAGGGCGACGAGCTGTTGATAAGAATAGGCCTTGTGGACAGCACAATTTGGTGGAGTGGGCAAAGCCCTGTTTGGCTAACAAACGAAAGATCTTTCGCATTATGGACGGTCGTCTGGAAGGTCAGTATTCAATCGATGATGCGCATAAGACGGCAATGCTGGCGCTGCGATGCCTCTCCGGCGAGCCCAGAATAAGGCCCAACATGGATGAAGCTGTCAGAGTTCTGGAGCAGCTCCAAGTCTCAGTTGATGAAAAAGAAGGCCATCACAACTCTCGGCCTCGTTGTCGGAGAAGAAGTGCTGATGACTTTACCAGTCGGAGGGCTTATCCCAGGCCCTCTGATTCTCCTCTCTATGCTTGACACCACATACAGACTTGTTTCTTAACAAAGTGTCACGCTTTTTTTGGTGACTGTCTAAATAGATTGTACATAATCTTGTCAGCCGGTATATTCCTGGGCATTCTGATTGAAATCGACTTATGTATTCTGTAAGATTTTTCAAGTGTTTTTTAACCGTTAACAAATACAAGTAGTTTTTGGGAAGGTAGCCAGAATGTAATGCAATGCTTTTTTATGATCAAGATAGTTTTTGTCATTGCTGTATAAATTATATTTTGGGAGATGTACCTTGTTAAAATAATTTCTTACCGATAATAGATTTTGGGCAGGGGTTTTCTTCCGTAGGTTCTTGCTTTCTTGGCCGATAACTTGTTTCTGGATAATACGATGGAACGGGAACAACTCCGTTTTCGTTATTTGCAATACAGAGGGAGATCGGAGTTCGTTTTGAGATTTGATGGAGAAGGGTATGTGCGTTTAAGAGGATAAAAAATAAATGAGACGGTTTTGTAGTAATGTGGATATCATTAAGAGAAGTTTAGAGAAGGAAGCAAAATGAATTTGACATCTCAAACGCATATGATGATTGCCATAGCAGTTGCTTGGCCTTAGCACAGGTGTGTGTCCTCAATCCTCATTTGAATGCAAAGAAGAAAAGGAATTGGAGAACAATGAAAGAGCGAGATCCAAAAACACAAGGCACTGGTTGGATGTAACTGAAGGTCAATAGTCCATCCTAAGATTGGACTATGTTAGTACTAATCATAATACAAGACTCTTCACCCGTGAATCTTGACTAGGCACGACTGGTCGTGATCATATATGGACGTTAACTGGTTTTGTTTGGTGCATGGCTGTCAGACTTTCTTAATTTTAAGTATACAGTCAGGCATCCTTTTGTTTTTGGTTTTTTTTTTTTTTTAGTGTAGAAAGCTTGTAGAGATTTAGACCCTTTCCATAATCAGGATAGATCCCTCCACAAAAGACAGATCATGTAGGAAACTATTCCTACATACTTCAGGTACATCACTTAATAAACACATTTGATCAGAATTATCATAAGCACTCCTTGCCAAAATATCCGCACATGACAGCACTTCCTCCTTCCAATTTGCAAAAATGAGCTGCCTTGTGCCTTTTATTATCTCCCTCATCGGATGAGCAACTCCACTGTCTCGTAATAAAGCATTGATCACTCCAAGTGAGTATGAATATACCCTAATATCTTCCAAAGGCAAGTCTTTGCACACCTCCAACCCTGTCTTTATACTGAGTGGCTCAGCTTTCATTATTGAAACTGAACCTAACTTCCTTTGAAAACCCATGATCCATTGTCCCTTAACATCTCTGATCAGTCCCGCACAAACAGCTTCATCCATAATTCTAACAAAAGTGTCAACATCTAACCTAACTACTTCGTGTTCAGGAGCTCTCCAGACATCCTCCGAGCACGTAACATTCTGAAAAATTGCATGTAGTAATTGCCCGTTTGATATTTCCTCTATAACCTGAAACATACATTGGTGAAAAATCTCTCACAGTGACATTTGCTTGGATTCAAAGATATGTAAACATCCAGACTTCCAAATTGCCCAAAAAACATGAGCAAAGATCGTTGTCCACAGCCACCTTGAGAATCTTCTTTTTGCTAGATGTTGAGTTGAGTTCCAATGAAGCCATCCCTGTAAACCACATAAGAAAAAAGCATAATATGCATTGTTATTTAAAAACTCTCTCCAGACCTCCCTTGCTTTTGGATAATCTCTCAATACTTGAAGTACACTTTCTTCACTCACTCTCACACCCAAAAGGACAATGATCATATGATGATAGACCTCTCTTGGCTCTAAATGAATTCACATCAATCTCTTATGGCTTACTTGTCATAAAAAGAATTTGATCTTTTTTGGCATTTACCAACGCCAGAATCTATGCCAGAATGGTTTGACTACCTCCTCTCAAGACTTTATTAGGAAATGATAAGCAGCTTGGACAAAGAATTTACCATCTTGTGACCCCTTCCAATGGACCAAACCTAGTATATATTTAGATGGAGGAGAAATAACCATTAGCTCATTAACTATTTGAATGGGTAAAATAACTCGCATTTTATTCAGATTCTATTCACCTTTTAGACTTATAATTGAACCACCTTCTCTTCCAAATCAATCTGGTCCAGTTTTGATTATCCCATTGGATAAGAGGTTTCTCTAAATGAGACCATTGGTCTAGCTAGAACCTAGCACTATGACCATTCCTTATCTTAGTGCCTGTTTGGTTTCAAGGTTTGAAACCATGGTTTGTATCAAACCATGGTTTCCATCAAACCATGGTTTCCAACCATGATTTGGTAAAAAATGCTAAACACCCCAATCTATTTTAAAACCACCTTTGACAAAAATCATGGTTTGAAACCATGGTTTACAAATAGAGGAATTTTTTTGCTTTTCATTATGAAACCTATGTTTGTGCAAGTCGAAACAAAACTCCTCTCACGTACCTACCTCGGAATCCATAAAAGTTATTATTACCCAAACACTCACATTTTATCCAAACCTATATTTTCACAAAAGTTATCCTGAAAAATCTATTATGTTCCAAAAGCCATTCTGTAAAAGTCAATCCAAACGAGCCCTTAAGTTGGTACCATAGGAGTGCACATAGCTAGAGGTAGCTTGAGTTGGCTTAGCAGCTCGTGATCAGTAAACTGTGTTAGTGATGGACTTGGTTTCTAGTTCATCCAAAACGATGAGCCCAGGGCAACAGCATCTGGATAATTTTTTTTCCTTTTTATTTTTTTTAAAAAATTATTTTACTAAATAAAAAATCTAAAATAAATATGAATGGCCCAATAAGATCCTAGCTATGGGCTTATTTAATTAAATTTATTTTAATAAAATAAGATCTTATGCACAAAGTACGAAAAACATATTTCTCACGTACTTACTTCCTACTTCACAATAAGTCACTTATAAGTCATTCTAAACAAACACTATGTCTCAAAATAATAGGGAATACAATAACAATAATATCCTAATTAATCTTAAAATCAAAAGCCACTCTTTCTATATCGGGAAAAAGATAAAATAATTAATTATTTAATAATATTTCTACCCAAGTTTAATGGTGTGTGCGTGTGTAAACACGCACTAGGTGGAACGATATATCCATCTTCCACTCAATAATCATACAAGCAAGACAACAATGTAAAGGGTATTATTTTGTCAAATTCTCTAATTACATATAATCATGTATCCTATTTTTGAATTTTTATAATTTAATTATAAACCTATATAAAAAAATATAACAAAGGTGATATGTGATTAAATAACTTGCTAAAATAGATCCAAAAAATCTGATACAAGTCCAAAACGAGTGTCTGCATCAAAAGTTATAATGGGCCATTTTGAACGTAGTGCTTGCGATCATCATTTCACAACACTTGTTCAGTTTATGGTGTTTCCATGTTAGAATTTGGAAATAGGAAAAGTAAACCATTGGATCGCAACTTGAGGAGTCAAGCCAAAAGATGACACTGAGATGACACGGCTTTAGTAGGCCGTGACGCATAAAAGAAAATGAGGTAGTAGAGGTTTAGGTTCCCCCTGTTGCATAGGTTCATTATGTTCTTTTTAACGACATTTAGAAATTTTTAATGGTAACTCTTGCTCTAATTAAGAATTTTTTACAATCATGGGTCTGAATCTGAACTTTCTTGTTTGAGCCATATTTAATTAGGATTTCCCAAAAACAAAAAAATTATACACTGTAATTGTATTTTTAGTAATGGTACAAAATCTTAAAAGACATTTATTTGTTAAGATCTCATCTGGTCATCTTCCTAAAACGTTGCTGGTTTTTCATGTGAACACCAGAAAGAAAATATAAGAGATTCAAGCGATTGGCAACATCACTGTAGCAGTTGCGGCATTTAATTGTCACATTCAATTTTCCTTTGAATGCGGCGTTGATTTGAACCTATTTTTGGTCATTCATACTCTATAAATCTTTTATAATATAGAAGAATGTCTCTATTTATTTTCCTTTCAATTTTCTCTCTGTTTAACTGTTTACTATTATATCAAGTTTTGATAGATGAGGTTTAATCTATTTATTATAATATTAAATGAATTAAAAATCTATTATAGATCAAATCTCAACTATTAAAACTTAATTTAAAAGTATAGACACTAAATAAAGAGTAAAAGGAGAGAAAAAGTAACGGAGACATTTCTTACCGCTTTTCAAATGAATTATCATTGTTATTACATCTTATTTAGATTATATGTGTTTTAAGTTTGGTGCAACTTTTTTGCCCTTTTTAAATACGTAATTCATTCTTTTAAATATTACTAAAATATGAGTAATCTTTTCTTTTTATGTTCGAACAATTTTATAGCTTACTAGCCGCCTATTTTTATTGGATCCAATGAGATGGTTGAAAGGGACTTCGGCGGATTATACTTTAGGTCTTAAATTTAAGTACATATGAATGTAGAAAATGCTTTTGAGAAAGTTACTCTAATTATATTTCTACAATGATCGAATTTAAACAAATGGGATAATCATGAGAGAAAATGGAGACTAGAGGGAATACATTTGTTGCATTTGTACATATCAAGATAATAGGAAACATTATTATGTTTGGCGATCGAGAAGATTATGTTCTGATCCCTTTCCTTCCCATCCTCTTCCTTTTTAATCATAATATCAAAGGAATAAACATTGCCAAACATTATGAAGTTAAGTGGCAATCACCCCATCTTTATAAGAAGAAATTATTGTATGAACTTGATTCACCACGTTATTTATAGTCTAACTAATTAAAATACAGCAGATGATTTGAGACATTCTAATATTAGTTGATATATTAATAAAATTAAAATAATTTATAAGATTCACCTTTTTATTATTTTTTCAAATCTTATTTCATGGATTCGTTTATTTTAAGAAAAATAAAAATATGAAAATCACAAACAGCCGATTAAGATTACTGTTTGCTGAATTATTGCATTTTAATTAGTTAAATTGGCGAACCAATTTCACACAAAAATTTCTCTCATGACAAAAAATAAAAATCACAGGCTCAAATCTCTGTTGTTGGTATGAATGTGTCTGCGTTTGTGTGCACTCTTCGTTTTCCTCAAATAAAAAAGTAATAAAAGAGATCAGTGGGAAAGAATATGAGACGATTAGATACTTATGTTTAACTACACGCATTTTCAGCTTTTCACGGACCCTCTCTCCCTTCAAGATTGAGATTCATTTCTCAAGAAACTTTTTTTTTTTTTATAAATAATGGAGGAGAAAAAGAATTTCAATAATATCCAATAATAATCGGCATTTGATGCTTTATAGAATTGAAGGAAGAAAAAACGAAACTCTTTTTTATCATATTCTTATCTGCAGGCTCGCCTTTATGACATTTTTCCCTTGGAAGAATTTAAGTGTGATACTTCTTTCCCCATTCTGTCTTTGTTCGAAGATTCGCAGCATTGGGTGGACTATTTGAATAAAAAACAATTAATCTTATGGAATAAGAAATTATTAATTGGGTTATATAATTAATAATAAATAATCTTATCATATAATCAAGTAACAAATCTCCATTAATTGTGGTTTTGTCAAATGAGAAACAAATCAGCATTAATTATAGATTTATTAATTGAGAAATAAATAGGAAAAGTATAAATAAATACCTTTTAAATATTAAAAACCTGAAAGATGATTCAAATTTGTTAAATGACAAATGAGGGGTTCTGACCAAAACTCAATAGAGAATGATTAAAAATAAGTAAATAATGACTAAAACAAAACAAAAAATGACTAAAACTGACTAATTTTTTCCCCTTCATTTATCATTTATCAAATTTAAGTCATCTTTTAAAGTTTTTTTTATATTTATGCGGTATTTATTTGTCTTTTTACAAAACAAACAATTAGAATTTGAAAAAAATAATCAAGCATTTATTCCTTGATCGTTACTTGGAGTGCAAGGAGGAATGGATATTCCATGTTCTGGTGACTTGATATACAAATTCTAATTAAACTCTAATAGTCTAGTCTAATTACCATATGAACGAGTTATGGAGCTTTGACTCAGTAAGCAAGTCTCTCTCTCTCTTTCCTGATTTTCCTTCAGTCTTTATGTACATCTTTAATTTATTGGATTGGATTCACACAACTTTATTCCATGGTCCCCATATGCTTCATCTTTCGATCACGATCGTCATTCAAAAAACATCCTTACGCCTTTCCATCCATGTCATCTCCTACCAATATAATGTTCTATACATCTAATTTCAAGGATTAGAGAGGTAAGTTCTGGGGATCAGAATACAATTCCTTTTAAATTTATATACTCCCTCCATTCCTATTTATAAGACTTTTTTGGTGAATTATAAAAAAATCTTAAGAAAACTAATTACATTATTTTAGGACATTAAAGTTTATCATTTTTCTTCAAATTACGTTGTTTAACTTATAAACTATTATAAAATATAATAAAACACAACATACGATATTATTAAGTAATGTAGTTAGCTTTTTTAAGATTTTTTTATGATTATTTAAAAGAGTCTTATAAATAGAAACAGAGGAAGTATGCGCGCGTGCTAAACCTCAGGCTCAATGAACATTGTGCAAGATATTGTGTTTGTGAACTGGAGGATGGGGTGATTGTTGGGAAGAAGAATTCCAATGTAAACACTGTGATTAGAATGAAGTGCAGTGGGTTTCAATAATCACAGCAAAAAAAGAAAAAGAAAAAAACACAGTAAATGTCCCAACATATGAATAGTCATGGAGGCAGGATAAATGACATGCCGTCTGTGAAATAATTTTAAATTGTACGAGGTGGCATAAGTTCCTTTAAATCTAACTATTCTTTTAACGGCAGGGGGTTATTAGTCAAAATCAGAAAGCTTAAGGTTTTATTTTTAAATTTTTGAAGATGAAGGTGGTTAGATGCAATCAAGGTAAAGTTGAGGGGCTCTTAGATATTTTAGCCTTATTTTAATAATGATATGCTTTAAAATGCCTCCATACAAAGTGGTGTTTACTATTTAATATGAACGCGCAACGGCAACAACTTTTTAAATTTCTAAAGTTTGTGTTTGGGTCCCCTGTGTCTGTTAAGAAAAATAATGATTATTAATGCTTTTAATTTTAAATATAAGATCAAGTTGTTGTATTATTAAAGAAGTTAAATAAGTTATTCATTGTTTTTCTGTAAATTAATTTGTCTAATTTATAAATTGATATATAATATAATAATACAAACATATGATATGATTAAGTACAAGTAATTTATTTAATTTATTTATTGTCTTAAATAAAGTTATTTGAATCTTATATTTAAAATTAAAGCTAGTGCTGTCCTTATTTTAATTTTTGTCCATAAAGTTTCAAACCGACGTCTTTCATTTCTTGAGAGGCAAAATAGTTAAAATTTTTATTTAATTATAAGGATTAATACTTTAAATAAAATAAAATTTGAGGTACCAAAACTTTAAAAATTAGTGGACTAAAACCAAAATAAAAATAAACTCAAGAAAATAAAAAAAAGTGAAAATTGAATTTTAGTCCCGACCAACAGAATATACGACAAAACTGTTTCATGAAATAATTAATTGTGAGGTATAGTTGTCAATAGTAGCACCCTGAGTTGTCAATGGAAATACCTTCAGTTGTCAATGGAGGGAGAGTCTGATTGACGAGTCAGTCAATTAGTCTCCCCACCTCTCTCTCTCCCCATTGATAACTGAAGGTGTTTCCATTGACAACTCAGCATGCTTTCATTAGCAATTCAGCGTATTTCCATTGACAACTATAACTCACAACTATAATATTGAGTTGTCAATGGAAACACATTGAGCTATCAATAGGGCACATGAAGTTGTCAATAGAGGAGAAAGATAGAGAGTGAGTTATAGTTGTCAATAGTAGCATATTAAGTTGTCAATGAAAACACACCGAGTTGTCAATAAAATAACATTGAGTTGTCAATGGAAGAACATTGAGTTGTCAATAGCTTACATTAAGTTGTCAACGGAAACACGCATACTCCCTCCGATCCATAATATAAGGCACTTACAGAAGAATAACTTGATCCACAATATAGGGCATTTATAAGATAATTAATACTCATTGTCTAATTGTATCATCGTAATTAATACTCATTTTCAATTTGCACTTTCTATTGACAACTCTATATAAAGTTATTGACAACTCTATGTAAAGCCATTAACAAATTTATATAAAGCCATTAACAACTGTAACTTAATAAAGAGAGAGTGATTAACATAAGATGTCAGAGGGGAGAGAGAGTTGATTATGTTGTTAAGGGAATTAATTGTATGGGATATTTTTACAATTATAGGATTTCATACAAGCGTTTTATTATAAATTCTGTTGGGCATGATTAAAATGTAATTTTTTAAATAAAAAAAGAAAGATTCAGGCTTAATAATAGTTGACGACAAGTCAGCTGCCGACTGATGTGGAAAGCCAATGTCCTCTCTGTTAAAAGAAGTCAAATTATCGATCCTCACGTGACATGGACCTATCGCTTTTATTTATTTATTAAGGACCCATGATCATGAAATGACTTGAGTGGTGGGGAAAAAAAATATTAAAGGCAAAAATACTTATATTATTTTCTCGGCTTAAATTATAAGAGATAATTGGTATTTTTTTCCTATCTTAAAATATAAAAAATATTTTATATTTTAATTATTTTTTATTTTATACTTATTTAATACAAATATATTAATATTTTTATTGACTATAAAACTATCATTCATTAAAAGAGAAGAGTGGTGGACTTTAACTAAAATATTATCTCTCTTATTATTTATATTTCATTTATAAAATTATTTTAATAAAAATGAATAACAATTCTGATATATTTATTAATTTTAACCGTTACTTTAAATTAAGAGATTTAGTTAAACATTTCTTATAATTTAATATGGAAGGAGTAATATTTAAAAAGAGCCTGTGGCATCATATTAAAACTTTTAGCGCCTAGGAGTATTCAAAAGATTCTGGTCCTGGTACTTTCGGCCCGGTCCCGGCCGGGACAGAGATCACCCTTAGAGATCTCAGGATAATCTCGGTCTCGATTTGTATATATATTTTTAAATATTGTTATCTTATAAATTAAAATTATCATTTTTATTTGTGTATTCTTACTCATATTAATTAAGTTATCTTTTCAAAATATCTTTATAATATCTTTAGTTGAAATTAAACCTCATATATTGCGATACTAAACTTAGCTATATACTGCATAAAGATAATAATGAAGATAAAAATGACAATAATAAACATAATTTCTAAACTCTACATCAATTTATATAATTATTATGGTATTATTAGTTATTAAATAATTATTTTTAATAATAAAATATGATAAAATATTATTTAAATTTTTTTAAAAAAATAAAAAATAAAACCTGGACTGATATTTCCCAATTTCAGGGTATTGGGATTTTCTGATGATTGGAATGGTAAATCTCAGTTCCGATACTTGAGTTTGAACACCTAGGGCCTATGAGGACATAAAAAGCAATCCAAAATTCCAACTTCCAACGTTGACTGTTTGGAGGAGTAATTAGTTTCATGATGAGGCCGGAGTGGAACAATGATGTGGCACTCAATATAATGAACTGGTAAATACCCATGACAGAGAAATTCGGTGCACTACATCATTCTCTCTCTAACTTTCTATACTCTTCTCTCTCTCATACTTAGGACGTGTTTGGATCACTGTTTGACAGCCCAATCGCCCATCCACAATGCCAAACGTTACTTTTCAAAAAAAAAAAACATATTTAAGTGGACGATTTGAGTGAATCGAGCAAATCGTGGGACATACTATAAACACTAAAATGGTGATTTTTTATCCGATTAGATTGTGACATTTGAGTTTTTTTTTTTAAAAAAATTCTATCATAATTTATTCTTTTCAGTTTTAATTATAAGATTTAGTTAAATTTTTAAAGAATTATAAGGTAGCTAATTACTCCCTCTATCTTAAAATATAATAGATAACAATAAGTATGTCATAATTGTTACTTATGTTTATTAAAATACCCTGAAGAGATATAGAATAAGAGAGAGAATACCCTTATTAAAATCTATAACTCTCTCTCTCCTACCCCTCACTTTTCTTATTAAAAATGATAACTTTTATAATATATTAATACATTTATATTGAATAAAAAAAAATTGAAAAAAATCAATTAAAGTACATGACATGGTTTAAATGTCCCTCATATTTAAAAGAAAGGAAGTAAAAATGACTGTTATTAAGACAAAAAAATAACTTATAAATAATTTCTCCCATGTTTATTCAAACCACAGATATGATGACCCAGTCTTAATTTAATTCAATGTTCATTTTCTAAAATCATTTTTCTAATATCGAAACCCTTAGTTTACAGATCTCATCGTCCTATCCCTTCCGCTTCATCATCCTTGTCCAGCATCCCTCTCTCGTTCCCATACACACACACATTTCGCATCTGCACATTTGTTCTTTTTTCACCTTAACCTCTGCTCATGAATACCTTTCCATAAATCACCAGATTATGAATTGAAGATCCAGAGCTCCCACACAACCAGCAAAATCAATTTCAAACAGCCAAAACTAATGGAAGTGAGAAATAAACAAACGAAATGGAACAGATCTGGGCCAAAGTTGACAGATCTCTAGAGGGGCATGGAGCTTCAGATACAGTAGAGTGAGAACCCCATAACCTTCTTGCGAGGCAGAGGCTTCATCGGAGGAGATTGAACAGCCGTGTCACCTTTGGAGTCTTCACCGGAGGAGATCAAAGCTTACAGATCCACCCTTGCTATCTGCACACACAGATCTGAATGAGTATCCACATTCACCATCCTATCAATTTCATTACCAGTTTTCAGTCACAACAAAATTTTGGCATCTTTACTCCATAAAACCTTAGCTCATATCACCTTCTCTCCAGCCGTTCCCTCCTACTAGTTCTTTTTTTCCAGTCACAGAGCCTCTTCTATGTGCAAGTCTGGGAAGAAGATTGAACAAGGTGAAGAAGGTGGGTGGTCACAGTAATGGATAAGAATAAGAGGTTGGTGTTGGATTTAAATGACACATCACACCCAACCCAATCAATTACTTCCCACCTGCCACTTAATAACGACGTTAGAAGATCAGGGGCCTGTTTTCTGAGCGCGTTAGGTAGCGTTGCTGCTGAAAATAAATAGCAGCTGTTGGATAAGAGCTTAATAATATAAATAATTTATGCTAATAAATAATTTATAAATATAAATTAAAAAAATTAATTTATAAAAATAAGTCATTTTTATTCTTAATTTAAATATAAATAATTTATTATACTCTAATATAAACATGACTTCTGTTAAATTATTTATTTTTATTAGTTTTTTATAATAAATTATATAAAAATAAATCACTTATAATAAATTACAACTAAATGGACCCTAATGTTGGGATAAAATAATGCGCCGCACACAAGCTATTTAACAGACGTTCTTGGTATTAATGGAAGTTAGAATTTTGTACCCTTCTTACATTTAATGCGCATTTTTTCACTATAAGTTTTAATATGCCGTTTGAAAATTTAAGATATTAATATAGGTATTTTTACTCTTCAACCTAAAAATAAAAAAGGGTTATTTTACTTAAATTTAGGATTTAGGTGTAAATTTGTAAATAAAATTATTTTGTTAGGGGCGTCTAATACAATTAATTATTCTAAGGTGTAAAAATAACAATTATGAAATTTTTTTTGGGCAAAATTGATAAGGCCGTTAAATACACTTAACAGCCGTTATTTGTGAATCTCACTACCTATTAGTTTAATATATTTTTAAAAAGTTAAAGTGCAAATTTAACAACGAACTGTTTTTTTTAGAGGCACCGAAGACAATTATTTTTAGTAATAACATTTAGGGAAATATGAGCATTTATATCAACGTCTTACTTTATTCTTTTCATAACATCATTATAAGATAAATATGAGTGTTTATATTATAATTAAAGGAATTTAAAAGAATTTAGGAAGTTAAAACATTTTAGATATTCACATATTTATCTTGTAAATGCCCATATTTATTTTTATATTGATAAAACTTAATTTTATTTTGACCAAAAGGCGCAATAAAAAAATTTTATAAGAAAAATATGTTAAATAAAAAAAATTATTTAAATTCCTTTAAAAAAAATATAGATATTCAAGGATTTAAAAGAAAAATATATATATTTACAATACAAATATAGATATTCAAAGATTTAGAAGACAAATATATATATTTATAAAATATATAAAGGGATTTAAAAGAATTCATGGATTTAAATAATTTTTGTCATTAATATATTTGTCTAAAAAATTTTTTATTGTGCCCTTTTAGGCAAAGTAAAACCAAGTTTTGTCAATTGAAAGATAAATATAGACATTTACAAGACAAATATGTAAATGTCCAAAATATTTTAAGTTATTGGATTCTTTTAAATCCCTTTAGTTATAATGTAAATACTAATATTTATCTTGTAAATGATTCTACAAAAAAGTAAAGTGTTAATATAAATGTTTATATTTGCTTAAATGCTTTTACAGAAAATAATTGTCTTTAGTGCCAAAAAAAAATCGTTGCTAAATTTATACTCTAACCTTTTAAAAAAATATTAAAATAATAGACAATAAGATTTACAATTAACAGTCGTCAAGTGTATTTAATGCCTTACCATTTTTACCCAAAAAAATTTCATAATTGCTATTTTTACACCTCAAAATAGTTAATTGTATTAAACGCCCTTAACAAAACAGTTTTTTACCAAATTTACACCTTAACCCTTAAATTTATACAAAACTTCCTTCACATCAGAATATTTATTCATACACATATTAGAAAAACAACTTCTTCAAACAAGCTCTTGATCATTATAAATTTTTTAAGAAATTAAGTTGCGCTAGATTAAATTTTATAGGACAATTGCTTAAATATTCTTAATTGGCGGCACTATCTTAATTATTTTTATGATTTGACAGGCTAAAAGTTTTATTTATTAAAATATTATCGTTATCGATATTCCTCAACATACTCACAAATCTGAATGTAAAAAGAAACTTTTTTTTAAATTAGTTATTACTACTATTATTTTAGGTGTTGTTATTATTTGTTAAATTACTGCTTACGTTTATTTTTTGTTTGTTTCAGATTTTAATTTATTATTATTATTTTTTAATTGTCTTTATTTAATTTTTAAAATTTCAAATAAGGACATGTAGATAATTATAGATGTCTACGAAGAGAAAAAAGAGAACGACTCATCTCTACTTTTTTAGATGATTGGGGTGGGGGGGGTGGGGGGGGATATGTGAAAGCTCTGTTTACAAATTTTAATAGCTGGAAGATCTAAATTCCAGTACTAATATTTTGTGTATGAAATCCTTCCCCGTAGTGATACTTTCTCTATGTAAAACTATATTCTCTCTAATTTTAATTATAAAGATTCGTTGACTTTTTTTAAAGAATGCTATAAAAATTATAAAAAAGTTAATTACATTACTTAATTACATTATATATTGTATTTTATTATATTATATATTAATTTATAAGTCAAACAATATAATTTGAAGAAAAACAACAAATTTTAATGTTTTAT
>JBAGKO010000009.1:4328275-4348762 GCA_037177275.1 Acacia concinna
TTTAATGCTTTAAGCTAATGTAATTAGTTTTTTAGAATTCTCTAAAAAAGTCAACTATCCCTTATAAATAGGATCGCAAGGAGTTTTTATGGGAAGTGAGGGATGAAGTAGAATTTCTTCATGTGGATGTATTTGAATCATTTTGGTGTCTAATTATAGTTAAAGGAGTATTGACAAGGCTAGTTTGAAAAAAATAGTTAAATATGGGAGACAAAGTGGATAGGGGTCTTATATTTATAACTAAATTAAATTTTTAATTAGATATTATAAATAGGATCGGAAGGATTATCTTAAAATAATATAATTATTTTTTAAAGATTCTTCAAAAAAAAAAAAGCTAACTGGGCTTTATAATTAGGACCTGAGAGAGTATACATATATTGTGAAATTTAAAAACTATAACAAAAAAAAATTAACAAAAGTTGAAACAAAAAATGTAAAAGGCAAAACATCCCATTTCCCCTTAATAAGCAAGAATTTTTTTACTTATATAAATAAAATTATATTTCAAATAAGTTCAATTAGTTGGAAGTTGAATCAAACACCCAATCCAATATAAACGTGCACATGAAATCTAATATCTGATTTGCACCAAAATGTCGGTTTTTCCTTCGGTAGGTTGTTTCCAAACACGCACTATGAGTCCTTTATCCTAGAGTCTTGGATTTGCTCTTACCACTTGGCCCACTCTCTTGTGAGATACCCCTCACTTCCTTCTCTTTTATCCTTTTACCATGGGCTTGCTCTTTTTATCAATATTATGCCCAATATTCTCCATTCCCTGTCCCATACCCTTTTTGGTTTCCTTATTCAAATTTAAATCCGCCTTGGAAATTACCAAAAAAAAAAAATCCGCCTTGGACTTCGAACTTGATCCCCCTACCCCTATATTTGCTAAAGCCGTCCTCTTCTTTTGCAAAACCATCACCGACGTCACCATTTCAAAGCCTTCATTAACTACCTCTACTTTATGTCCCACTTCTCTCCCTTCCTTTGTCAACTCCTCTACCCGAACTGGTTTCCTGCTCATGTGAGTAGGGAAAGCTATTTATATATGAGGAGTTCATATTTAACTTTATTTTAAGAAGTCATATGAAAAAAATATATATATATTTTAAAAAAAATAGACCGTCTAGATCTCATCTGAATAGCCCAAACGAGAAAGCTCTCCCTACTTATCATTTGAGAGAAGTAGAGAAACTAATTCCCTCCTATACCTCATCTAGCACCATAAACCAAGAATTAGATACTGGCCTTTGCTTGCTCTTTGTTCTCCTTTTGGCCCAAAATTTCTATACTTTTGCTCCTCCCACCTCGAGCTCCGTGCTTTAGTTGCCTTGGACACGAACATCCAAGGACCAAACGGATCCAAGTTCGTTGGACATTCTTCCCTCCTCCGCATCTCCAGCGAAGCATTCCGAGTTGAGATCTTGTTAAAAATCATCTTGGAACTTCCCTTCATTTTTTTGCTATGGATAGCCCTCTTTCTGATGGCCATATCTCCCACATTCAAAGCACATAAGCCTCAAACCTTCATACTCCACATTAAAGACTTGTTCAACGGCTATAACTCTTGGAACTAGTTTCTTTTGAAGATCCAACTCCATGCATATGCGAGCATTTCTTCCCTTCTCCACCTTGGTTACTTCAGCTGAGTTTTCAAATAAAGTATTGAGATCAACCTAAAGCGGCCTCCCTATGAGCTCTCCTAACTAAGCTATGCAATGACTACTATAACAATGCATTAGAATTTTCGAAATACAAACCCACATCATCATCCTCCCCTGTTAATTTCTATATGGATCAAAATGAGGAGTCCACCTTTAAACCGGGATACAATGCTAAAATATAACCCATGGTCTTTCCTATAATGAGCTTTCCATTGATCTCTGTTTGTAAATCTCACAAGGAAATAATTATTAGGAAGGTTAGTGAGTTCAAATTCAGAAATGCCCCAAATTTTTATGAGGTAAGATTTCAGCATATATAAGTTAAATCTCGTCCATACAACTATGATAATAAGAGAAAAGTTTCAAAGTTTGCACCATTCATTATACTTATCGTCAGATATGGGAACAATCGGGTATATTTTCTTTAGCCTTTCCACTTCCTCAGATGGCTCTGGCATTTTCCTGAAGATCTACCTCATCATCCAGCATAAGGTCGTCCACTTCCATGAAATATCCATCATTTGCCATTCTGTTGAAGCCCATCAATGACTATTTATGCGATAAACTTTTCTCCTTCTCAGTCGCTTTCTTCCCATCTTGATCATAAGTTTGGCTGACTCTTTCTCCATTTTCCACGTTATCTCCTTTCACTTGCTCATTTGCCTCTATGAAGTCATTCATTATCTCAAGTGGTACCTCCTCTATCTTACTTTTCTTATTTCGCCCATCGTCCCCGAAGTCAGGTGGCCTATCCAACGGATTCTTGAATTGACATGTGTCTTCCATTTTTCACACACACCTTCTTAGCACAAAACCAGAGAGAGAGAGAAAACACTTTTCACTAGCGTGTTTGGGATGTCAATACTGGGCCATAATCGGTCGTTTATGAAAAAAATTGTCTTATTAAATTGAACTTCTTCTATTTATAGTGTTTGGAAAAACAATGGGTTTACAGATCTTATTTGGCTTATCAGTCTTATCACAATAAGCTACAAAACGTTACTTATTTTCAACTTATTTCAACTTATAACTGTCAAAAGCAATTAATGGCATTTAAATAAAAGACACCCTATTGCGGTCATGATATTCATATACACAAGTGGCTCTGCAGGCAACATGGCTCATGAAAAGTACAATTCATTTACATATATACTACTGTTTATAAATATAAAACTTAATTAATTTTTTTAAGGAATTTTTAAAAAAATAACTATATTATTTTGAATTATTTAAAGTTATCATTTTTTTCAAACTATTTTATTTAACTTATAAATTGATATATAATATAGTAATACACTACATATAATATGATTAAATAACTTATTTAACTTCCTTAATCTCTCTAAAAAAAATGGACAATTGGGTCTTATAATTAGGGCATAAAATAGTATAAACTTCCTTTAGTCTATATTCATGTCCCTTTTAGTCATTTGTCACAATAAATTACTTTTTAACATATCAACCTAACACATTTTATTTTTAAATAAGTAACTTATAAGTAACTTATTTTACCTTCAATTCAATCATATACAATATGATTTATATCTAATCTGACTTATCTATAAGTCCGATTACAAATAAGTTAGTTATCTCACTGTTATTCCAAACACACCCTTAAAGCCCTTAGTTGCTAGTATCAATTACAGTCAGTCATCCTAAAGATGGCAAAAGTAGGTGGAAGAAAAACCTACCTTTGAGAAACAATAGAAAATCCATAAACCCTGACAAGTTAGATAAGCTCATTAGGGTTATACTAACTTAACCATGTGTCTCAACTTTGAGACGTAGGAATGCAGCACCCAAAGGGCCAGAGAAGCCTACCTTAATGGTTCTTGTCATGCTTGGGACACTAGGTGCATACTTCAAAAAAAGTAGAAAATCCATATTAAATTAATGTTCATATAAAAGCCACAATATTCATAAGCCATGAGAAAAAACAGAACATTTAAAGTTTGTACAAATCATGAGATCCACATTCCAGTTAGAATTCATCCCCTATAAGTGCAAAATCTATTTGGAATCAGATTATTCTGTTAATCACCCTCCGGCCCTCTCTGGGCACAAAACAATAACATCGCCACCAACACCATGAGCAGAGATGTTCACACATCGTCTCAATTTTACAAGAAAGGAGGAACACAAGTGGAAATTCTGGAGGGTCAAAAATTGCAACCTACGCGTATGCATTAAAATGTTTTACTCGAGAATGCCCAATTACCGAAAAGAAGCCTTGCTTCATAATCTGTACATTCAATTCAACTGTTAAGAATATGAAAGATAAAATTGGACAATTGTGTGTTCATTGATACATCTCTGCCTGACACTGTCGATTTCTCATTGACCGGGATTTATGCGACCGCCTAACATTGCCAGGAGCGTAGATAATTGCGTGTCACCAAGTTCGTACCAAACCAGGCGCCCAATTTTTCCAATCCAGCCTTCTAATGGACTTGTTTCTTAAACTCATCATTTCTCTGAAGTCCAAGACCTTCCTCAGATAATTACTCCCTTGCTTAGTCGCACCAGATTCAGTGTCCTCTTCAGACAACTTCTCTTCTTTTTCTTCTTCACTTCCAACAGCTTCAACAGTGCATTGATGAAACTCAGAAATTGTCTCGTTGATTATGCTTCCAAGAGTCTCAACCACTTCACTCATTTTAGGACGGCACTTCGGGTGCTTCATTAGACACTTGTTCGCAAGGGTTGCAAGTTTTTGAGCGGATTTAATGCAATATTCTCCTTCAAGTCGTGGGTCTACCAGAAGATGGAACTTTCTAGGGTCAGAAACATAATGTCTTGCCCATTCCAAAAGCTTTTGTTCATTCCTCGGTAGGTTTCTCTCAACAGCTCGCCTCCCAGTAATGAGTTCATAAAGAACTACACCAAAGCTCCAAACATCACTCTTAGCGGTTAGCTTACCAGTATGAACATACTCCGGCGCAGCATAACCAATAGTTCCCACAACCTTTGCAAAGACGAAAATCCGTTATTCATTCCACATATAGTCTAGCATTATTGACATGCAGAAGAAAGAAAAGTTTCATACATCGTGTTATGATTTCACAAACTGGAGAAAATCATCCATGAAAGGGATGAAAAGAGCTATTCTAGTGTGTTCCAATGAGCTACCAGAAGGCAAGTCATTCCATCATTTACATGCAATTTCCTTAGATTTTGAAAAGGCAATTTTAGAAGCACAATCTTAAGAATTTTCCCCAGAAGATAGACACTTTCTTACATATGTAGAAACATGGCCAAATCCTTCTGAGGGTCCTTGCCTAGCCAGTCCGAAATCAGAAAGCTTTGCATTGAAGTCCTCATCCAGCAGGACATTGGATGTCTTAAAATCCCGAAAAATAAGCTGCACAAATCAGAATGAGAATTTCTTGTAAACAACGATTTCGAGGAGACAAGTATATAATTTTGATGATTTTGTCAATGGAAGCCACGTATATAGATCGTGTGTCTTTCTGAGACATTTAATGACTGTCCACCTATGCATACAAATTTGAGCAAGATTTTTGAAGCTGCAATACATTAAGTGGCTACCAAACACGAGGTTCAGAAATGCTGTCAACGAAGATCTGACACAATAACCTTACTCTTCAAAGGATGGAAAAGCACAATTTACCTGAAAATCCATTTCTTCGTGCAGATATGCCAATCCACGGGCAGCATCCTGGGCAATTTTTAACCTTGATATCCATGTGAGTGTTGATGGCACTCGACCCAAAAGATGATCTTCCAAGCTCTTACTCCTCATTAGCTCGTAGACTAAAAGCCGCTGAATTCCCCTTTCATCATCTTCTGCGCAATAGCCCACTAACTTCACAAGATTTGGATGCTTGATTACACCCAGCAAGTTCACTTCATTAATCCATTCCCTGTGCCCCTGAAAACAAGAAATGCAATTACATTCCTTATTCTAAGAAGTCATGGAACAATAAAAACTTGAACTTCCCCACCACAGGTGCATCTTTTGTGTTGCTAGAATAAATAAATCAGTAACATTTTTTCCAGAAGAAAAATAAATCAGCAATACGTGATTCTCTCCTCATGCCAAGTCAATTCAACTGCCAAAACAGCTCCTACTCTCTATGGAATTCCCTTCATTAAATAAACTACAAGCAGCCAGGCATAAAGAACTGGACATGGAAATTGAAGCAGAACAAACCCAAATAAAATTGCTGGTAAAAAAAAAAAAACAGATGCACACAGTGTATATGGCAGAGCATAATGGAAAGAAAGAAGGGGCGTGCCTGGGGTCCATTACGGTTCAATTGCTTGATCGCAACATCCATATCGGAAAGAGAACCGTCATTTGCATGCTCGTTGGGAACCCTGACAACCCCTTTGTAGACACAACCAAACCCTCCCTCTCCAATCAAAAGGGCTCTGCTGAACCCACGAGTTGCCGATTTAAGCTCAGAGAAGGAAAACAAGCGCAAATCATTAGCTCGCCTCTGAGATAAGAATTTATGGAACTCGAGTGAATCGGAGAAGTCCTTTGAATCAGAATCAAATTCAGACCTCCTTGAGCCCAAGGTAGAAGAAGCGACGCTGAACGAGCGAGCCCAGGAGAGCTTGGAAGCCTTGAAGGTAACAGAGTCGTCGTCTTCTCGGGGATCTCCGCCCCCGTTTGAGAAATGGAAGCACTTCATTACGAAGGGAGGAGAAAGGGTCAAGGAATTGAGGGAGGGAGGGAGCAAAGCATGACTAGTATGAGAGAACAAAGAAAATGATTATGGATTTGAAAACAAGGCAGCCATTGACGTTACAGAGGAAAGCAGTGGATCGCAAGCTTCCAATTCGCATTCTTCTTTGGTGTGTTGTGCGTTTGAAAAATCATTTGAAGCAGTCGTTGTAACTGTATAAATAAGTAGCTCCAAGAGGTTTGAAAATATACATATTCCAAGAATGGGTCAAACTATCGCTCTCTGGACTTTCAATATGTTCTTTAGTAGGGCACTTGGCCAGAATCGAATTTTCACATTTCTCTGGTAATCACAGTGTATCGTAACTGCATCATTTTTTAAAATAAGCAAGTACACAGATAAATTTCATTAACTTCCTAATATTTTATATTTCATATCAATATTAGTTATTTATAGGGCAATATTTTTAAAGGAAAAAATATCTGTTGTATTATAAATGTTACGAGACACTGAAAAAGTATTCCTCAAGTCCGGTCCACATCAGTTGCTTGCTTTGCTGCCCATTATCTTCAGACAACAATTTGTGGGTCATACCTTGGTCGCTTAAGCATGCCATGGCCATGTGGAATTAAATATATGACCTTATGATATGTAATCATTTTATCTCTCTTTTTTTAATATATGTGTGTGTGTATAATAGGCAAGTATTACATTTGACATTGTGAGATGGCAAAAGCTGTGAAACTACATGAGTCAAAAAATCAAAATAATAGAAAATCTAATGTTAGCTTAGATCGACTAATATTAGATTCGAACAGAACGATTGTGGAATGTCAAATAAGATTAACTCAGTGTTTGTCTCTTATGTCATATTGGCCAAAATGTCAGCACGTCAAATTGCTTCTCTTTGGGCGTGATTAATCTACAGATCCCAATTTGAAAAGATAAGTGATATGGTCTCGTAAATTTTCTGTTAAAGTGAATGATAAATCCCACCTAAGTTGGTGGAATGTTAATCAAGATTAACTGAGTGGTAGTCTCTTGTGCCATATTGGCAAAAAAGTCAACACATCAAATTGCTTCTCTTTAGGCGTAATTAATATGCAAATCCCAATTTAAGAGAATAAGTAATCTGGTTTCGTCAATTTCCTGTTGAAGTGGATGGTAAATCCCACATCAATCATTAATGTATGGATGGCTACGATGGAGTTAAAGTACAAACAAATCCTTTCAAATCCCTTTGCTTTGCACACTTTCAAGCCCGTATGGATGGCAAGAATTTTTGCCATTGTAGGCGAGTAGACACTTAGATTTTGCATGAAACCCCCCATCCACTATCCTGATCTATGATCTCATATCAAACCACCCATTGATACTCTCCAATGTGGCTTTACAGAACCGTCGACATCGATCCTGACACATCCTTCTATAGGTGGACACTATTTTTCTTGAGGCCTGCTTGAGAGATTATAGACTTTACAATATAGTTTTCCACCATTGACTTCCTCAAAAAACAAATATTTACATTGGTGCAGTAGAGATATATGACTGTGTCTGCATCCATCCAAAACTTGACGGCATCTGTTCTTCCAAATGATCCAGCAAACCAAACCAAAAACTCTTAGCCATGACCATTTGCGGAATGATGACAATCCTGTATTGTAGTGAATGTTCCAGCTTAGCCATACCTATAAATTACCACTGAAAAAAGAACTATGGTATATAGGGTTAATAATAGAAAGTTACATGGTGTTTGGTATATAGGGTTAATAATAGAAAGCTACATGGTGCTTGCTATCTTACAATCTCTCATAATATAGAGAATAGATTTTTCTTTGTGACGCTTAAATTGACACTCATTATGCTGACTTAGCCCATGATTTACTTTGAGGGAATTTGTGAGTAAGCTCTCATGGGCTAATTGTGGCTAATCATTTTATCGCTGTGTACTGATCTTTGTGAGAATTTAAAAACAGTATTTTTTTTATCCTTTTAAAAACAAACAGAAGGGTAAAGACGTAGATTTTGGCTTATGACGTAAAAAATTAAGAAAAAGGTTATAGTAATGAATTCTTCTGGATATATTATTTATATTTTCGAAAAAAGAGAAAATGTTTGCATTAATATTAATATTTCTCATTACATATTTTTAGAAAAATCGTAGAAGTTAATATCGAACTGGTTATTTTCGACATGTTCACACATAATATTGTTTGTGCATGCGAAAGTGTATAATTTCCATCTATCGTCCTGTAAATTAGAAGTGTCGTCCCAGCCACATTATTTCTCAAACCCCTTAGCATTTCGATATTTATCTGAATTATTGCGCGCGGTTTAAATGGCGAATGGAAAATAATATAAAATATATTATACTAATATATAGTATTTGACTATATACAGGAAATCCCACAGGTTTTCTACACAATATTTACAGGTCTAAAAAATAAAACTAGACATCAGATATCTATAGGCAACTCTAGTGCAAAACCACATCTCTTAGTAACCGGCATCTACATCTTTACCTTTATAGCCACTCCCTCAACTCTAGTGTAAAACCACATCTCTCAATAGCTGGCATCTACATTTTTACCTATATAGCCACTCCCTCCAGCTAAATAAATTATAAAGTTTTGGAAACTGTGAGAATCATATGAATCTAAGCAGTAACAAACAATCGATCATATATGTTATAAATTATATGAGAAAAAAAGAGGCAAGAGATATGTACTAGTTGGGTCGAATATAAGAAGATAGTTCACTGTCATGGACTTATCCCTTACAAGTACATGTGTGACACTCAATCTCTCGTCGCCCCTTGCGAACTAGCCAAGTCAGCCTCACTCACTCAAACACTCAAGAGAGTATTTAAGAGGACTCATGAATGTGTAAGTAAAGAACTTTGTATTGAAAACAATATAACTTTACAAGAGGATGTACAAGAGAGCTTTCTTGAGAGAGCTTGGCTTCTTAGATCGTTTGGGAGCAAATGGCTCCACCTATTTATATTTATCAACCTCCCCCCTTAAGGTTCTACGATTTTGACATATGTTTTTGGATGGACGGTTGAAATTGAGTCTCCAGAAAGTTCCATAAATTTCTATATTTCTCATGGAGACTCTCCGATGTTCCAAAGTATTCCAAAATTCTCCACACAGCTCTATGGACTTCCCCTAAATCATAGAGTTCTCTAGAACTCTCCATACTATTCTACATACAGCAAGTAAATTCTAGTATGTACAAGAAGTTTTTAAAAAATTCTGGAGCGTGACATCACGCATTAGTTAAGACTACTAGAACCTAACTAAGATTCACAACAGTACACCAAAACATAAAGAAATTAGGAAAAAAGAGAGAGAGAGTGCACTAAAGAGATTTCCATTGCTTTGTGATGGATTTTCTGCTTGATGAGAGGTTCTATTTATAGAGATATTTAATTTTCACTTTAAGCTGTAATCATTAGCAATAAATGCTGCATGATTTCCTAATCTCTTCCTTCTTTTTCACTAGACAGTAATCATTAAATGATTTACTAATATCTTCCAACTTGCATTTCAAGTTGTTTACTAATCAGGATAAAACCTTATATATATATATATGTATGTATACATATTAGTTAACCATTCATGATTTAATTGTAATTCTTTTTAGGAAATAATTGTGTGTCAAGTCTCTTCCTTTATTTAGTATAATTTTATTCTAAAGCAATCTGTTCGACCTATCAAGAGCGGACTTAAGCTCAAAATCTAATAATATAAAGTGTGACAGTTAAATATGTAGTGACCATATAAAGTAAAAGAACACATATATGTCATATTCTATCCATCTAAGGACCATGCCTAACAGCGGACTCATGCGCATCACATGCTTGTCACATCACATAGTATGTCATCACAATGTATATGGACAATCACATAATTTATGAGATATAAAGTCATTACCTGGAATCCTTTCCACCTTCTTGTCCTTTCTCTACCAATCCCGATTAAAGATCAAATCTTAAAAGTCCAAACGTAAAATAAATGAGCTACCACTCATTTAACTCATATTTCCTAAATGTATATATTTAGTTATCTCTTCCCAATACGCATAATGACTAAAATGCCTTTAAGGATTCTGGTCTACTTCTTTTTATATCATGCGCTTTTACAAAAATGATGATGTGGCCCACCCCTATACAATTTCATGTGCAGAATTCATTTTTGCCCTTAGATTTACTAAAACCCAACTCCTTCCCAATGAAACACAGCCAAATCAAAACTAGGGTTTTTTAAGCCAAAAATTTCAATTTCAATTCTAATACTTCCAAAATCACTTCCTTACCTTTACCATACACAATTTTTTTATTTTAAACTCATTGGAAGTATCAAATATACCAAAATCCAGCTCCATCATACCAAAAAGGGTCTAGCCGACTTCAAAGGAAAAGTGGGCAAGTTGAATTTTCCATGTTTCCTTTAATAAAACACATTTTTTACACCTTAAATCACTTGTCTAATATATTAAATCTACTTTTTACATGATCAACCAAGATTTGGGCAACACCTCCCTTAAGGTTCATGCTTTCCAAATAATAAAATCAAATCAAACGAAGACAATAAACAACTCAGACCACCAACAATCATCATAAATCATTAAGTAAGATAAGGGTTCATAATTTTACCTCCTGTTTCCTTGTCTTCTCTTCCAAACCAACCACTCTACCTCTTTTTTTCCTCACTTTTCTTCTTGCTAAACATAAAATCAATAATCTTAAGAGATTATAAAAAGTTATTAAGGGATTGAAAACGAGAATCTATGAATTTTTGGCATAGGCTTATCTATTTTGCCTTCTTGAACCCTTCTCTTACTCTTGTCTTCTCTCTTCTTCAAGCACTCTCTCTCAATTCCTCTTTCTTGATTTTGCCGAATGATAACTTCTATGGGAGATTCAAGTGCTCTTCTTGCAATCTCTTGATTATATTGAATTAATGGATAAATTCCACCCCTTTAAAAAGTATTATTATTTTGATATCTTCTTACTTTTAAAAACCAAATTCTAGCAATCTATTTTGCTCTTCCTATCCTACTCTTAAGATCAATTTTATCCTTCTCTCTTTACCTTTGGAAGTACTACCATTTACTTTATCATCATTTTCACTTTTCCCACGGTAATTTTTTCAATTACTATAATCCATCTATGTACATATTTTATAATTATTTTTCATAAGTAATTCCTTGGCCAACTTCTAATAGATAAAGTCAATGGAATTATTTTTAAAATTCATTCTCTCAAAATAATTCCTTCAAATATCCATTATACTTAATAATTTAAAAAAATTGTCTTTTCTTGGAGAACATGCCCTACAATCACTACCATATAATTATGTATATATGACGCTGTATATATTGTGGTTATTTGAATCGGCCCCCAGCCTACTTATATATGGCGGTTTTTTCAAAAGTACAGCCATATATAAAGATGTGGAAATTGAAACGTTATTTGTCCATCATATATATGGCGGTTGTTTAAAACTGTCATATATAATTATACATATTTGACGGTTTTTTAACAACAACCGCCATATCAATGCCTTTAAAACAAGCTTTATTTCATACTTATCAGCAAATTTCATTCCTCGCACGCACGAGCTCTTCTCCACCATAGCTCACTTCCAACATACCCACATAGATTTGTCTGTCATTCGCGCTCTTCTGATGTATATCTGTTGTGTCTACCTCTTTGCGAATGTGCAAACATAGTAGATCTGATATGTAGCCGACTTTGTTATTCTTTTGTTTCATGCGTTGTACGGATTCACTGTTCTTTCTTCAAAACTTTGCTATTTTGCAGTGAATAGCATAAATGTGAGAACTTTCTACCCTTAAGTGTATTGATAATCGTTTAGTGTTGAAATTTTTTATGAATATGTAATCGATCTGCACATTCTACAGATCTGGGTATTGACACTATAACTTGGATCGTCGTCGTATGCAATGGGCTTTGTATGTGCTGAATCGCGCGTAAAAATGAGACTTTTGTTACGATAAACTCATATCCATATTTTTCTTATTATATTACTTGCTGCGTGCCCATATATATTCTGTTTTGCAAGATCTCGATCGTCAACATTTTAGATTTGCAATCTATTTATTGAGCTCCCTGGATGAATCTTCTGTCTTTTTAGAATCAATGTATACTGTTTCAGATTATGATTTAATCTAATAAAATCATAAACATTGGCACATTTATCCTAAGAGGGCATAAGATTCTTCGTGGGGCTCAATATAAATGGACTGTAAGATAAAATGATGATGGTTGGTCTTGTAAAACAGAAAGGGAAATACTTGGCGGTTGTTTAGTAACAACCGTTATATATTTATATATATAAAGCGGTTTTTATTGAAAAACTGTCATATATAAGTGGCGTATAAATGACGTTTCTCGCTAGAAAACCGTCATATTAATAAAAATATATATGGCGGTTTTTGAACTGCCATATATATATGGGTAAAAACAACCGTTAAATATAGACAATTCTGTTATAGTGAATATTATTTCATAGGCAATTTCCACTCCTAGGGCATGAAGCCATTTTTATTATGTCCCCTCAATCTTAAAATAAATTCCTCCTATTTTTCCTCTATTATTTGAGGCATCTTAGTATTTATCGTAATAAAATTTGATCTTGATTAACCAAAATTCTAACAATTCTTTGAGAGATATCCCTCCATATTAAAATTCATTCCATTTATCTTGACACATGTACAAGGAATTACATTATTAGTGTGCGTGAATTATGAATTAGGAACGAAGTTATAAAAATGATAATAATTGTATACCGATTAATGAATTAAATAAAAAGTGGGGGCGTTGATATGTCGGATCCATGGTAGTTGATCGTCATTTGGCTGGTTGGTCCAAGTCAAACACACTTTCTTAATGTGTATTGCATTCTCATTATGCTGTCCGAACCTACCACAACCAGTGTCTGTCATCTTAATCTTATTTTACAAATAAAAACAAATAGCACGTACATACGATCTTAGAGGATATATGCGTGTGCGCGCTTGCGTATAGGAAAAACAAGAATGAACAAGTATTTATTGGAGGGATATTGTAGGGGTTGGTGGGCATGAAAGAGGTTGATTACATATTGAGTATAATTGATGATGCGTGCAGTGTAAGAATAAACAAGCGACGAAGTTAATAAGTATGCGCCTTCTTTGCTGATCAGGCATTGATTGATTCAGCAGGATCGGAGACTGAGAGTGGGATAAATTAAAACAAATTAAAATAAAGCTTTCATGATTATTATGAATATGAAGAGTGGGGGAAATGAATGAGCTAGAGTGGTGGAAGTGATGGAATATTTGGCTTTGGTGGAGGTATAGTAGTGACACCGTTACAACCGAACCGAATTATATTTGTATCTGGAGGTAGTGGAATTAATTAATATCTGTTTTGTTAACTCAGATGCTATATCCATCCCTCCCTTTTGCCTGATTATATTTGTATGTGTAGCTTTACCGTATCACTTTCTCTGCCCCTTCTAATTTTAGTCCTAAATGTATGCAAGACAAGACAAAGTTAGAGTCTTAGAGATATTAAGGGAAGTAAATAAGTTATTTAATTCTATCATGTGTAATGTATTATCGCATTATATATCAATTTATAAGTTAGGTAAAATAATTTTTTAAAAAATAGTACAATTAACATGCTTTTTTAAATTTAAAGTAATTTAATTAGATTTTATGAAATTCTTTGAAAAAGTCAAAGTGGTGAAGGTAGTGTGTATGTGTGCTGCTCAAACTCTACCATGAACGCCTCACAAGTCACAATTATATCTCTCTACTTTTGGTGAAACTGTGTGCATGGCAAGCAATTGAGTTAGACCCACC
The DNA here is from genome assembly GCA_037177275.1 of Acacia concinna. Classification (NCBI taxonomy): domain Eukaryota; kingdom Viridiplantae; phylum Streptophyta; class Magnoliopsida; order Fabales; family Fabaceae; genus Acacia; species Acacia concinna. The sequence continues at coordinate 4,342,479 of JBAGKO010000009.1, forward strand.
AAATCTCTCTTTGATTTTTCTTTCCACCCTCACTCCAAATTCCCTTTTACACCACTTCGCCACTACTTTTCCTTTCCCTCTTTCTTCTCTCAACTCTAACCATCACGGCATGTAAGCGGATTCTATAATTAATTAATACTATTCATTTGTGCCCATGTTTATTCAAATTTAAATGCAATATAAGGTGAATGAATAAAAAAGCAACTTCACGTAAATCGATTCTCTGTAAGAAAAATGCAAAAGCCAATCAAATATATATGTGTGTATGTGTGTATGTATGAATTAACGGATCACAGGTTAAAACTATTAGGGGGAATGGATGTGGACACCGGACACGTCAGGGGAAATTTGGAGGCGTGTTCACCTAACCTAAGGGACAGGATCTGCTTGGAACAGCAAAGCATACATATGCAGAGGAATTTGGCGGAAAGAGATCCATGCAAAGGCCAAATTAAAGAGCAAACCTTGTGTCTTGAACGGGCACTCGCGTAACGGCAACACAACAATCGGTAGATCAAATTAAGTAAACATGCTCAGCGTGGCTTCCTTATTATTTATTGTTTTGCTCAGTTCGCAATATCAATATGCTCGCCTTTAATTTCCTGCCATTTCATTTTCTTCAATTCTTTACAACTTACAAAACATTCATCAACATCAGAAAATATTATATTCCCACACCACACCCACAATCTGAAAGTCGATGTGGTATGAACAAGTGAAAGTTTCTTTCTTTATGTCACATCAGTTTATCACTCACACCGAGCCAACTCATGCACAACCTCTCCAGATGCTCACGTGGCCCTATAAGGTAGCTCAGCTCAGCAATGCCCAATAGACCTCACCTAATACTAATATACTCCTTCCTCTTCCTCCTCCTCCTCCTCCTCCTTCTCGAGCACTCATCAGTCATCAGTGAGAGTGAGAGAGAACAACAAGGGCATCATGTGTACGGTGCAGCAGGCAATGGCGCGCACTCTGTATGCCACTACCTCTCTCTGTCTAGTGTCTATTCATTTCACTTTAATTTCTCTGCCCTGGCGAATCTCTTTCCCCTTCCCCTCCTCTATAATTTAGGGACCACCCAATATCCCTGCCTCTGCTCATCTTCACCATTTGTTCCTCCTTCTCTCCTGCTTCACGAACCCTAGCCACTAGACCCTGGCTGTAGCCTGGACACTTTCTACTTTCTAGACACTAAATGATGCAAAGTTAGAACGGATGGTACAAGGGTACACCTACGTGGCAGCTGAGGGAGGTGCATTTCTGTTCCCTCTCAGCTTTTAACAACTAATTCTCAGCTGCGCCTTCCCCAAAGCAAAGCTTACGCACGCCAACATATTGCGATGCCATACGATCTCACCTACGTAATTCCCACTAACACGCTCTGCTTTTCACCTATTTACAACTGCGCCACTGCTTCTGGTTCCCGCCTGACTCTCACAGTCTTAACTAGCTAGTTGCCATCGAACCGTGTCCCCAAACTAGATGGTTCACTCACCAACACATTCTGAATCCCAACCCAGAAATCACTGCACCAGCCCCACATGCATGCAGCGTATGTACTCACCACGAGGAAAGTAACAAGGCAGAGAAACGTTAAAGATAGTCATAGTCAAATGTCATACAATTAACACGCGCCCGAACTAAAACCCATAATAATGATAATAATAATAATAATAATAATAAATCCCGTAATAACCAGGCACGTTAGAAGGGATGGCAAACAAGATTCTCATTCTTGATGAAAACTCGAACATAGAAGTAGGCAGAGCACAGAAATAATTGAGTTAGGTCGTCGGTGCTCCTGTGCATGTGGGGTGCTGACTAGCTGTGAATAAGTAAGTAGTGACGAGAGAGAACATTAAGTGAGAAGAGAAGAAGTGAAATGCATTGTGGGGATATGATATATGGGGGTGGGGATGGTGATGGTGATGTCTAGATGGTGGGATCGCGAACTTGGAAGAAGCAAGGGTTCTGGACAACGATGTCGTACATGTGGAAGTGCTTCAAGTTCTGGAAGTTGGAAGGCAGAGAGATGAGGTGCGGAGATGAGTGAGAGCGGTGGAACTGAACCAGATGTGGGCAGTGATTGTTGGAGTTATGGTAGCGAGTCCAACCCAGTTCCAGCAGACGTTGCTCCAGTTCAGAGAATGAGTGTATGACGCGGTTGGTTGGGAGGTAAACGAGCACTCTGGGTCGAGCACCGGGAGCGGTGGCCGTCCCGGCACCGTGACGTGGCGGCTCTTTTTGCTCGAAGGATTCTCGGGTAGGGTTGGAGATGAGTCTGGCGACGCCTTTCTTGTCAAATACCCACACACCCGACATCTCGCCACCACCACTGCGAGCCCTCTGCTGAGTTTGTGTGGGAGGGGGAAGTATGAGAGGGTTTGATTTAACATGAGTGATGAGTGGGAGAGAGACGACACGTGATCATTGTATGAGTGAGAGTGAGACGAGGGTGGAAGATACACTGACATGGACGTCTCTGTGCAAAGAGGGTAAGAACCCGTATTGACAAGAGATCACACTTGTGACTCGCTCCACTCTTCAACTTTACCCAATGGTCGCGCATATTATTCGGGTGCATCATGCATCACTCATATTCATTCATATATTGGATTCCATCCAATATTTGTTTTCCCAACATATATATTTTATCTTCAATTCCTCCCCCACATATTACTTACTTACCCTCAATACTTCAATTTCAGGTCATCATATTTGGGCAATTTTGGAAAGTTTCGTTAAATCATCCAACTATATATATATATATCCATCTATACCTCCATTTCGTATATAATTTAAAATTTATATATATATGAAAACCAAAAAAAAATTGTATCATAGCCGGTACAACTTATCTCACTCGGTGCAAAGTTCAAACTTCAAACTAAGGATAATAAGTTAACACATACACAGTCGCACGCACGTCCATATATGATGTTTAAATACTACGAGTAACTGTTATTATTAGGATTTACTTGTGGTCCTTCTTTTAATCCGTTATTTTTCGCACTATTATTTCCTCGTATGATTTAATTATTTGGATTTATAGACTCTTAAACTGCATGCAAATTCCATGCATTGTCCCAAATGATTTTTCATATTATCCTCCTTTGTGTCTGGAAAAACACTAGTGGCTTAAAGGGCTTCGCGTTCTGTCATCTTTACATAGAAATATTTTTTACCTAAAAAAAACTGTTTATTATTAATGTTACATGAGATTTTTAAAAACAAGAACGTATAGTGCTATAGCATTTCCAGAAGGGTTAGTATTAGAAGACCACTGGAGTGCATTAGTTTGTTATTGAAACATGGGTGGTCTAGCTATATTCGGGTGTCATGACGATGTTGAGGCTGAGAGTCCTCGTACATGTCATGTGTTCTTATTTGACTTGTCATTGGAAAACAATCAAAACATAAAGTGTCTGTAAATGGAAAAGAAGGGGCATTCCCATGAGTTGTTGTGCGTGGCCACTTTGACTCGCTCCATTATATGCAGAAGATCTTTCTTATCTTACTAATCTCTTTTTTTATTCCACTTCCATCTTCTATCACGCATGTCTTTAGACTTTTCGGCCTCATTGTTCTGCTTTGTTCTTCCGTTATACTTCCCCCTCCATAGTCCATAGTTTCTTGCCACCGCTAGAGAGAAGGAATCTATAGATTAAAGAAAACTACGAATCTGAAAATAATATGTCGGTGCACATTAATTATATTGTGATTTAATATGGCATGTAAAAGATGCTGGTGAGTGGTGATTCAGAAACCTTACAATAAGATTTTGCATCCTTTTGGGAGAGTTGGATGAACCCCAAGCAGTGAATCAGGTTCTTTTTTTGAGGAGGCAGTACCGAATAAGCAATGGATTGTCAGAATAAAGAAGTTGATAACTATTTCTCTTATATTTGGTGTCTTCTTTAAGGAAAATAAATACCTAATGTCCTTTCTCTATAGTTGATGAATAGATAAATTGTAAGGTTGTGTATAGGAGAATATCCAAAGAATGGATTCTCTCTGCTTCCCTTCCTTTTCATTTCTCATGTCAATTCATAACTATTTCATTAAATCGGGATGGTTTAATTCATTTTATTATAAAATTATTCTTTTCGATTCTAAATATAAAACACAATTGACTTTTTTTTTAAAGATTAAAGAACGTGAATAAATTACTTAATCATATCATATGTTATAAATCATTATATTATATATCAGTTTATAAATAAGACAAAAGAGTTTGAAGGAAAATGATAAATTTAAATGTTTTAAAGAATTTAATTAACTTCATTAGAATTTTACAAATAAGTCAAGTGGATATTATATTTTTAAAACTGGAGGTAGTATCATTTAAATTTGGAACAACTTGAAAATAAATGTATTTATTCAAATTAGGGAAAAACTTAAGTCAAGTTCATATCCATCCATTATGTCAAGTTCTCTTATCACATAGGCCATGTATCTAATTTATTCAATTATTCCATTTGGATTTATAGTTTTTTTTTTTTAAAACACAAGTGGATTCACAGTGAAATAAAAATATTTTAAAAGTATAATACATGGCATATTTGATCTAAGAATTTGACATAATGAATGTAATGAAATTAAAAGTATTGTCCTTTGAAGTGTTGAAATTTAATTTAAGGATTCGCATGCTGAACTATAAATAAAAGGGTTGGGAAATTTTATTTTATAAAATATTTTGATGATATCCCCTCCATCATATTTTTAAATTGTTTAGGTGGCATATTCCGTTAGTAAAAGTGTTCACGTTTAATATATATCTAACGGTGCTCCGAATAAGATTGTTTCAAAGTTCCAGTATGAAGATACAGGGAGGAAGAAGACGAATACTACCTGAATAAATGTTTTAATTTAGTAGAATATTTAGTCAAGGACTAATTGCTTAAAAAACAAGATCAATAAAAATCATAAGTTGACTTAACACTCTTGGTCATAAAATTTGGTGTCTAAAACGGGAGAAAAGGGAAGGGGAAAAAGGGAAGGAACTTGCAACTTGGTGTCTAAAACGCATGGGCGTGAACCTTCTGGGCTGACTTAACACGCTTGGTCATAAAATTTAATGATCGAGAGTAGAGCGAGAGCGAGAGCGTGCGAGCAAACATAAAATATGGAAGGGAAAATTACACACACAAAAAACAAGAAAAATAGAGAAATTCTAATTTAGAATAGTGAAATCGAAAAATTCTAAATTAGTCTTTTTGTATTTTTTGTATAATTACGAAAATGTCATTGAATTTTTAACAACACGAGTATCGTAATTCACAACATGAGTATCTAAATTAATAACACCAAAAATATTTAGGTATTACATATTTACGCTGTGAGTTATTTGTATTGATGTTGTTAATTGAGATACTCTTATTGTAAATTACAATACTCGTGTTGTTCAAAATTTAGTGGCATTTTCATAATTGCGCAAAAATAAAGTACAAAAAGACTTATTTGAGATTTTCCGATTTCACTCCTCTGAATTGAAATTTCCCTATTTTCCATATCTTTTTTTGGGATTTTTCCCAATATGGAAATCAATAAATGGAGGGGATTGTGAGCATATGAACTACAGCTCTTAATTAATACACCTTCTCTACATCCTCCCATGATGCAATCATCGGTAGATTTTCCTCTAACAATTCACGTCAGAAAGCTCATAGGTTGCAGATTCCATGTAAAATTAAGCTTTTTTTTATAAGGCTGCACTACTCATTTGGACCATCATACAAGGCCATTGAAAATGATATATATTTAACAAGTTTTTGGTTTCTTTCATGTCTTGCTCGGCTTCACTTGTTTCTTGAGATTTATTGTTTAATTTTATTTATAGGAGTTATTGTTGTAATATTTCTTTTCATGTTTTATAAAACATTATCATATTATTGTTTAATGTCATTTTGCTTTTAATAAAAAAATATTATTAGTGAGAAAGAAAAGCTAAGGTTGAAAATGGAGGAGCTAGGACACAAATGACAAGAAATGGGGGGATATGAAGAGAGAGGGCAAAAGTCATAGATAGGGAGTTGACAAGCCTAACATACTACGGAGGTGTTTAGATTGACTTTTGCATAATAGATTTTGGAGTAAATCATGGTTTTTAAAATAGATTTTTCAGAACAGCTTTTGTGAAAATCTAGATTTAGATAAAATTGGGAGTATTTGGATAAGAATAGCTTTTGCAGGTTCTCATGTAAATATGTGAGAGGAGTTTTGTCTCGGTTTGCACAAACTATAGTTTCATAATTGAAAAGCAAGAAAAATTCAATTATGGA
>JBAGKO010000009.1:4358613-4372999 GCA_037177275.1 Acacia concinna
AGAAAGATTGGTTGTTGTTGCACCACTACAGAATTGTTTATATTTAACGATTGTTTTTAATTATATATGGCGGTTTCCGACCGCCATATATTTTATCGTTATATATATTTTTATAAATATGACAATTTTTAATGAGAAATGTTATCTATATGCCACTTATATATGACAGTTTCTAAATAAAAGCCGCTATATATATAAATATATAATGGTTGTTACTAAACAACCGCTAAGTATTTTTCTTTCTATTTTACAAGATCAATCATCATCATTTTATCTTACAATCTATTTATATTGAGCCCTGGAGAATCTTATGCCCTCTCAGGATCAATATGCAGCTGTTTATGATTTTATTAGATTAAACTATAATCTGAAACAGTATACATTGATCATGAAAAAACAAAAGATTCATATGGAGAGCTCAATAAATAGATTGCAAAATTAAAATAGTAATGATCGAGATCTTGCAAAACAGAATATATAAGGACACGCAACAAGTAATATAATAAGAAAAATAGGGATATGAGTTTATCGTAACAAAAGTCTTGCTTTTATACGTGATTCAGTACACACACAACCCATTACAAACATCGACAACCCACGCTATAGCATGATACCCAGATATGTAGAGTGTGCAGATCGATTATATATTCATAAAAAATTTTAACACTAAACAGTTATAAATACACTTAAGGGTAGAAAGTTCTCACATTTATACTATCCACTGTAAAATAGCAAAGTTCTAAAAAAAGAATAGTGAATCCGTACAACGAGCGCAACAGCAAAATCACAACGTCTGCCATACGTCTACTACAAATTAGATCTACCATGTTTGCACATTTGCAGAAAGGTAGACATAGCAGACATACATCAGAAGAGCGCGAACAATGTGCAAATCCATGTAGGTGTGCCAAAAGTGGGCTGTGGTGGAGAAGAGCTTGTGCGAATGAGGAATGAAATTTCCTGATAAATATGAAATGAAGCTGGTTTTAAAGGCATTTATATGGTGGTTGTCAATGAAAAACCGTCAAATATTTGCAATTATATACAGCAGTTTTTATACAACCGCCATATATATAATGGACGAATGGCGCTTCAATTTCCGTGTTTTTATATATAGCAATACTTTTAAAAAAATACCGTTATATATAAGTAGGTTGGGGGTCTATTCAAATCCCGACTCTCTATATATGACGGGTGTCATATAACCATAATATATACAACATCATATATATATATATATATACACACACAATTGTGCGGTGGTGTTGTATTGTAGGGGGTGGGAGAGTTAAGGCCTGATGCCTATGGCCATGTGCTTCATCTCTTTCCTATTCTGTCTCTTTACTCCCTTCAATCTGTTATGTTGCTCCCATTTTCTTAATTGACCAACATAAAAACAAAGCAACGGCATGTGCATGTGAGGGGCAATATAATTGTATATAATAATATCTCCTGTAGGCACCCTCCCCTCATGTTCAACTACATGCCGTGCCCCACCATTTCAATCTATCCAATCCAATCCTATCCTCTCTAAGTCCATCCAATCAACCAACCCTTCAGTCCTCCTTCTTTCTCAAAATTTGACGCCATTTGCCCCTACCTTATCCCCATCATTATCATTTCACGAGATTGTTGCAAGCGCCCCGTATTTCACATTTACGCATACATACTGCTTTCATTCTGGCAAAGAGGCTAGGACAAAGCTTTATGTTTATAATTCAGCTTCAGCCCCGAGAGGGAGGAAGGCTCAAGCAAGCAAATTAGTGCCGCATGTGGCGAAACAATCATTGTTCTGTTCTGTTCTGTTTTGTTTTGTAATGAGGTGGCATCATCATCACTTTCTGTTTTCCTTAATTTTCTCTTGATTCTCCTTTTGGGGCGGGGGCGGGGGCGAGGGGAAAAGAGAGAAATTTCATTCCTTGTAGCCTTGTTTTTGGACATGTATGTACACTGAAGCATATTATGAACATGAGGTACCAACAGCTGCAACAACCGAATTAACGTCCTCTTACAAAAGGCGTTCGGTTGGTGGGGCCATAGAATATGATGAAGCTAAATTAAGAAATGGGAGGTGATATGGCAGGGCAGGGCAGGGTGGGTATTATTATTATTAAGATTAGGTTTACACTGGCAGAAAAGGGTGGTCGCTGAATAGCACTGTTGCAGCGATGTGAAGGGCTAGTTAGAGAGACAGAGACAGGTGAATCACTGAACCTTTCTTGAAAAAGGGGATGGCTTTTGGTTCACAAGTCTGATTATTGCTTTCTTGGGAGCGTTCAGGAGACTAAAAGAACTTGTTGGCGAGAAATTCTCGCGGGTTTATCATGTAATATGTGTACTGACTAATATAAAAAAAATAAATGGTATTGATGAGTCCACTCTTATCAAATTTAAGAGTGGAAAAGTGACATGGAGAGAGAAAAAGGTGGGAAATCAGGGATAATTAATGTGTCACCATTAATTTGATAAGAGTGAGTCCATCAGTGTCATTTATTTTTTTTATATTAGTCAATATATATATATTATAGGGTGCACCAGTACACGCAGGAATTTCTCATTGTTGGCATCCCACAGCTCTTGACGAAGGCCACATTACATGAGAATGATTTGCCTACTCAGGCCTCGTCCACTCACATTAGAGAGAATACCACCTTACTTTCTCCTCAAGATATATCTCGGAAGGCACTGCCCCTACACGCAATGATTATATCATGCTACTTACTCTCTCTCTCTCTCTATTCTATTTGTTCTGCTTTTTTAAGAATTAAAATGTAAATTAAAACTACCTTAATATCCTAGACCTATAAAAATAAGAACTTGCGGATGCGACTTGGTTGATAAAAAGATAACTAAGCACGCCTCAGATTCAGATTTTATTGCGTGGGAAGTAAAGTGGGCTGTAGTGGTGTGAAAGGAAGTAGGAGAGACCCCATACCTTGTTGATTAAACATGGAAATTTCAAAATTACAAATGGGAAGCAGAGTCCCCTTTGAAAGTTACAAAATTTTAAATTTTTCGACATAAAATGTGGATATTCTGATTTAAATTCTTCTCCCCAAATTCCCCTCATTGCGTGCACTCTTGTACTTGCTTATTACACACATTCGGCACAATTTTACACATTGGTTTAGACAAGTGATGAGATGAAGCCGGGATAAGGACCGATTGACATTCCGCCAACAGTTGGTGGCTAATATGCTCTAAACATCTTTTCCGCCAACTACAATTCCCAAATCGCCCTTCCAATCAAGCATTCCTTTCAATAAGCATATCTCGTGCCCCACGAGCCACCTAAATCTTCAGGGCTACCTCGTAATTACCAGGAATGTATATTCAAGCAATTCTCTCCCGATTCCTACCTAAACATCAGAAAGCTACACCACGACACACGCACTCGGCTTTCCCCTCACCATGCACGTTCATGGTCACATTTCAAAAACGAATTTTGAATTACACAGCAAGTTATAAACCGAATTTGAATTTCTATGTCAACTCAGCATTTGAAAAGTCGGCTATAAGATGTTGAAAGTTCTGGCTTGCCCTGCCAGAGTAAGCCCTCCTCTAAAAGAAAATATAGATTACTCCAGCGACACAAATGAAACGCTTCCTCCCTTGTCCCGCCTCCCTTTTCCCCGCCATACATTTCCTCAAGAGAAGGAGGTAAACAACAGTTTTTTTTTTTAAAAAAAAAAAAGCATCGATATTAGTCATATTTTTACACAAAGAACTGAACTGCACAAGATCCTCAACAAAGAATCTAAAATTATGCAACTTGCCTTGACCAATCATTTTGACAGCAATTCCTATCTGTAAAAGTCCTTTTCGCCTTTCTCTTAAGTCTTAACCTAATACAACTCTCATCGTGCACCTTCCTGGTGCAAAGGAATACGTGCACGTAGAATTCATAACCAAGAGGCGGCAGTGTCAACAACAAGAATACACTTGTGATGGTGATGAACTGATAATAACAATCACCATTGTTAAAAATTTAAAAAAAAAAAAAAACAGGGAAATGATCTCTGCCCAATCAAGAAGAAATGGTATGCAAGTTGAATGACACTGCACCAAGATGTGTCCGGAAATCTAATTAATCCTCTAAGTGGGTCTATCAATTGCAAAGTTGAGAACAAAGCTGTTGAACCTGGGAAGGTCTACTTCTTGACAGCGGATAAATGTGACTTCTTCCATTGCTCAAGCATGTCATGTTAAGTTGGTTTCCCATTTGGGTTGACTGCATCATTACAGCAGAAAGGGTCAATTTCATTACCGTGATAGGTAAACGGAAATAGCTGCATACCAAACTACATTTTCAGGCCCGGACTAGTAATTAATATTCTCAGTAACTCAATTTTCTTGGGAACAATATAATACAGTGTTGCCTTACGTCATGTAGACCAAACTGTTAATCAAAGGGGAAGAGAAGGGAGAGGAGACAAGTATGCTTGTCTGTTTTATTTCTTATTTTTTCTTATAGAAGGAAACAAGTACACTTTAAAATCTATTGTCTTTGCACTCAATCAAACTACGAACAAGTCTATCTTTAGAGCTTACAGCTCTAGGGATTTGCATGAATGGAACAAGCACAAGACAATAGCTAACCTCACAGTAAACTTGTTGGGATTTGCAGCTCCATTTTGAGGTGGGGACACAACTTAAATAATGACACCATGAGCAGTAGTTGTTCAGATTAAACCCTCGAAGGAGCAGAATCAACCCCATTATCAATCTGTCAATATTATTCAACTTTCAGATTTGCGAGTTTTTAGCCTTACAAACCATGATTTCCAGATTTATTTACATTTTAACAAGAGTCAGTAAAGAGGGCGGCACAAGTAGGGGAAGGAAATTCATAACAAGAGAGTAAGGACAAGTAATGTTATCAAAAAAGGGACAAGCAATCATAGTAAAACAGAAAGAAAAATTTTTTGAAAGAGGAAAAGTACTCATGAGCAGAAACCCACATAACAAAAATAAAACAAACTTCTCCCATTCAAATTCCTTTCATGTTATACCGTTAGAGCTTGAAGAACAAGCATTAGTAGGTCACAATCATGAGTTAAGAAAAGCAAAAGAATGAGAACTTACCCAGCAGTCACTAGTATGAAAGCAATGACCCACAGCACATACTGATAAGGTTTGTGCTTAGAATTCACAACAGGTGCAGCATATGCAGAACGGGGTCGGTTAACCCATTTAAACTGGGGGCGAATCAAAAAGATGAATCCAAGAAGAAAACCAGAGATAAAACCTCCAATATGAGCAAAGTTATCTACATGGGGAAGGACTCCGACAGCTAAATTGATTATAATGATGACAATAAGAGTTGACAACGCAACACACTGCACAGCCAGAAAAGGGAAAGGCCAAAATACTATAAACTACTGTGGCACATTGGCAAAGAAGATTATTTATCAGTAACTGCCATAAAAATTCACACATCTTCGTTCACCTTATTAGCATAAATCGTCCAATTGGTTAAAAGCTCAGATAGCATGCCTCCCAGTAATCCAAATAATGCACCCGAAGCACCAACAGAGATACCTGATTGTATGAATAAAGCAGACAACAAACTTCCTCCAAAACCGGATATTAAATACAGCAATCCAATTCGAACTGCAAAATAAAAGACTATGAATTACAATCTAAAACAGTGAATCAGAATTTTTATTTATTAGTTAGCTTTAATCTTAAATTTTTGCTGTGCTCTTACAGAGTATTTACATAACAAATGGAAATTGAAACTTCAATAAATGTCAGACACAATTCACACATGGAATATACATGGCAGAGCACCAAAATCATACCAAACCCAAATTCTTGCTCAAGCCGAATTCCAATAAAGAGAAGACTCAACATGTTGGCAAGCACATGGATAACGCCAGCATGCAGCCACATACAAGAGATTAGGCGCCAGGCTTGATGCCTGTGAACTACTTTGTCCACTTCTAGAGCACCCATCTTTTCTAACCTGAGGAACACAGGTTTCAGTAGGACATTAAGAAGTCAAACAAATATGACTAGAAGGCTGCAAATCCAGTTTACTATGCATATTTTAAAATGACTGACACAAAAACTAATTCTGAATTTTTAGACAAGCATATATTTTGAATAAATGGTCTTAACCATAAGAAAATAACGGGCATTTTAATATAAGAATGCTAAACCATCCCACAAATACTGAGCAATGTGAAAACTGAAAACTAAAGCCAAGAATATATAACTCAATGGCGTAAATCACCATCCCTTTTTGAACAAATATATGATAGCACTGGTCCTCGCTAGATACTACACCATCAAACTTTAAATGATCCCAATCACCTCCAAGTTGAAGAAATTCAGATAATGTAATTGACCCATGATAATAACGCTCGTCGTTGGGCAATGTAAATTTTCTATACAACATCAAATGCAAGCTAAGGGAGAAATAAAACTCACGTTGATGAAGAAGGACCGAAGAGAGGATTTTCTTTCAGAGGCTGAAACGATAGTCTGCCCAGAAAACTGGGAACGCAAGAATCACCCACGTAATGCTTGGGACAATTGTTTACGAACATAGTGATAATGAATATGGCGGTGTTGGCCGCCACAAAGCACGGCACCAGCCATGGGAACCACCTCTTGAACGACCTGGAGTCCCGTCTGATAGGATCTGGATCAACCGGCAATGGAGAAACCCTTCGCGACGCTGGCGGGGGAGTGGGCGCACCACCCGGGTGGACTCTGTCGTCGCCACGCCGTGCATCAACTTTAACCTCAACACGGGCAGAAGATGGGTTCCCACCCCTCATCCTCCGCTAAGATGAAAAATTTTAGCACAAAAAATTTCAACACATAATTCCGAATATGGTGTGATGAATGGAGCTTCGGGTACCCAACAATGGGATCAGAAATTGGAAGGTTTCAGTTCGCAAAGCGTTTGGTTCCAAACAAACGGAGAAAAGCTTGAACAGAATGACAGGGATAGATGAGCAGAAGGAAGGGATAGTGTTCTATTAATCTATTTTCAAAACTGATGTGGCTCAAAGCTGGGTTTAGAGGGGAATCGTTTGCCAACTGTGTTGGTAACTTCGGTTTGTTTCTTCTTTTTTCTATTTTTTATTTTTTCCTAGAGAAAATGTCATTTATTGAGATTTAAAAACTCCCAAACCACAATTTTAAATTTAAGTTTGTGCAAACAAATTTCTTTCACATACTTACTTTAAAATCTGTAAAAGTTATTTTTAAAAGCTAAGAAAGTAATAATTGTAAATTTACACAGTATATCCCCTTATTAAAGAGATTTTTAGACATTATGGTGATATTAAATCTTATTATAAATAACATTTTTGCTCCTATTGATTAAAAAAGAAAAACAGGAGGTAGATGAGTTTTCGCTAGCTATTAAGTTGTTAAAATATGCACGTATACTTATTAAAATAAACACATAAGCTTGTTAATGTGTAAACTGCCAAAAAAAAAAAAAGAGTACATATGCTTATCAAAAGAGACTAATATATTTATCAAAATAATCATAAAAACTTGTCTAAATAAATACACTAACTTATCAAAATAAGCTACTATTGGGAATTTGGGCTCTCCCATGAGTTGTGAACCAGCTCACCCCAACTTATACGGGCTAAACAGGCTAGCTCACCTCAACCCTCCTCTTGGTGGGTTAGCGTTTTGCTAGCATGTCTTCTTGTTTACTAATTCTTTTTTTTTAAAAAAAAATTTATTACTCTTTTTTTATTCTCACTTCATTTTTCTTTCACCCACTTACACCACACTTCCTTTTTATCTATATATACATATATTTTTATATCATACAACTATTTTTTATTTTCACTTCTATTTTTTTCACCTACTTATATCATAAAAATATGTAAGCCTCTCTCTTTTAAATTTAATAATAAAATATTAAATAAATATAATATGAAAATAAAAGTATTATATAAAAAGTATGAGAAAGTTATTTAACACAACATTAAAGATACGAGGATAAGAGTATCTGACTTTATATTTTAAGAAAATGTAAAAATAAAAAAAAATATTTTTAATTGGTGGCTACCCCTACCTGTGGACTAAACGGGTTGGGTTGATGCAGCCCACCCCATGGTAGGTTGCATTTAGTCAACCAGAACCCGCCTAATTTAGCAAGTTGATAGCAAGTCCAACTCGTTTTGCCAGCTTTAAAATAAGCACATAAATTTATCAAAATATGTATATAAACTTGTTAAAATAGACATATCATCTTGTCAAAGTAAACATATAAATTTATCAATACATAACTTATCAAAAGAGTCACATCAACGTATCAAAATTGCACATTAACTTGCCCATCCATTATTTATCAAAAAACTCACATAAACTTTTCATCACTACAAAAGCTGTCAAAAATATACCAGTAAACTTCTCAAAGTATATATAAAAAATTGAAATGTTGGCAACACCGTTGACTATTGTAAAATGACTAAAGAAACTAACTAAATACCTTCAATTCAAGTATTTATAAATTTTTTCTAAGTTAATTTTTTATTCATAAATTAATATATAACCTAATAAAACACAATAAATTATATGATTAAGTAATTTATTTAACTTTTTCAATTTTTTTTAAAAAATCAACTAAAACTTATAATTAAGATGACAAGTAGTATAACAGAAACAAGTTGACTAATTTAGGTATATTAAGAAAATTAGTAACTTTACTTATTCGTAATAAATATGATTAATTTTCCTAAAATACTATCTTTCATATGAACTACTCTTGAATAAAAACTCATTAATATGCATAATTAGTAAGATAACTCTAAAAACAATTATAAATTTTTAAGAGAAGGTAGATTAGGTCCTATATTTATGATGAATTTCATTCTTCAACTAAGGGGTAGTGTATGTATACAAGTATAAAGATTGAAACGATGGGAGAAGAGTAAATAATTATATACTCGTAAGTTAATTAAAAATGTAGAAGCACTCAAGCACTTATTTTATAAAATATAATAGGATAGAAATAAAAAGGAAAAATAAAAAAAAATCACTTGAATTTAAAAATTTTAACTTAGTGAATTCCTCATAGAATGAATTGTCGATTATTATTCAAATGTAGTTAATTTTGTTGGCAACAAAATTGACTTAAAATTTTAAAGTTCAAATAATATTTTTTTCATCTTTTTTAAAATAAAAATATCAGCAATTTTTTAAACTAGGGATTTTGGAGGGGGCTATTTATTGCAACAGTACAGATTCAAAAGAAGAAGCATTTTCATTAAAATTTTAACAATTCATATTATTGAGTATTAACATAATAAATAAATAATATTTTAATTAAAAAATATCCTAAGCGCAGAAAAGTCATCGGAGGTATACTAATCAGAAAAGGTACAAAAAAGGTAGGGACAGTAGGGGAAATACATTAATTTGATGAAGGAAGGGGAAGCAATTCCAGGATTGGCTTGCAAGCAAAACCAGCTTCCAGTCATTCTCTTCTGAATCTGATTAACGTTAACATTCTCATTCGCATTCTTTTCTTTTCTTGCTCGCATCTTTATTTCATTTCGTTATTCTCAGACTCATTTAATAAACTCCACCGCCTCCATCTCTCTAGTCTGCTTCTGCAGAGTGCAGACACGCATTCGACACTCCACCTTCTTCAAAAATTACCAACTCACTCAAGGTGTAATGTCTTTATCGTCCTCTCTCTGCCCCACCACCAAATTTAATAAGTTCCCCATTTTACATTTCCGTTATCAACTTATTTAATTAAAGGGTTAAGGTAAAAAACCGTCCTAAAAGCATTTATAGAGTCTCAATGTTACCTTAATTTTTTTTTTCAATGTCACCTCAAAAGTTTATAGTAATATTGTTCATATGTTTAAGTAAAGTTAGCTTTGACCGTTAACTCCATTTTGTTTGACTTATACAATAGCTGGCATCCCATGTGGCATGCCCACCTCATCATCCCATTCCGCTCATGCCTCTTTAACACTGTTTTTCCAAACGACTTCGTTCCATTCTCAAAAAAAACTTTGCTCCAAACCCAGATAACAATAAGATTTACAGCAAAGCAGAAATTTCTAACAGTAATGAAATAACCAAAAATTAAATATATACAAATATAAACAAGGACAACTTTTATGACCAGTGCCATCGCAAAATTGAACAATAGTGCAAGAGCCATAATCTTTTGTTGAAACTCTTAAACACCACCTTGTAAACATGTAATTACAAAATTAGATTACTAATAAATTACTTCAGGATTTTTTTTATTTTTTTTTTGCTTTGAAAGGAAACTTGTAAACTTATGAAGAAAATGTTAGATATTTTATTATATATTATCATATTTATCAATTATTATTTTAGAAAATAATTAAAATATAATTAATTGTGAGCCATAAGTTAGATTTAGGCCCAGTTAAGATTATGGTTTTATTATTGACTATTTATATGTAATTTTTTATGGTGAAAATATATAGACACATACGGCCAATAATTCTACAGAGTGTTGGAGAAAAACCCTAAATTGCTCTCTTAAGGTTACCTGACTAGTGACGGCAAAAAACTTAATCACCATCACTGTGCCCTACATCTAGTTAGAAGCAACCTATCATCTTTTTTCTTCTGACCTGTTTATGTTTTGTAGATTTATCACGTAGGAGTTCGTGAGTTCTCTTCATATTATAAATTAGCAAATGACAAAAGGTATTTTAAGTCTTCCGTTGTTATTTGTTATAGGAAAACTTGTGCTTCTATATTTGATTATTAATAGTAAGCATGAGTTTTTTTATCTGCATATGGTATCAGAGTCAAGTTCTCTAAGCCTCTGCCTTTCTACTCTTTGATCGGATGATCAAAAGATGAAACTCTAATTATTTTTTTAAAATTGAATCTTTTCGGATCATTGGGATGAAAGGGATCCAAAATTATTTTTGAATTTCTCATCATTTAGGGATCTGAATTTTGAAATCTAGTTCTTGATTTAATGTTTAGATCGTTTTCGATTGTTTTACCATGAAATTGTCTGTTCTATTTTTTGTTTTCATGGGTATATTAATGTGAGAAGAAAACGTCTTTCTCCTTTGAGGGCCTTAGTCTGTATAGAAGAGAAAGATTTCACAACTAGTGAAGTGAAATCAGCAGAAGAACCTATGTGTAAAAAGAAAGAATTAAGCAAAGTTTATAGCTGGATTTCGGTTAGATCTAGAAGCCCTGAAAATTCCCATAACATGCAGAAAATATAAAAGAGAGTCCATGATAGTATGTGAGCCTTAGAATGAAGTTTTGAGGTCATATAAATATTCACTTAATTTTTGAATATTTTAATAATTTTTAGCCGGACAAAGTTTTTGGCTGAAAATTAATTATTCCAGATAAATGAGGACCTCAATGTTCTGGATCAGGATTGGGGAAAATTAGTATAATATGTGAGAGACCCTAATGTTATGGATCTCTATCCCAGAAGGAGGTTCGGAGATATCACCAGAAATTGCTGGAAGCGGCTAATCACCAAAATAGTAAATTTTTTGTCAGAAATTTATTCTAGAATTTCTAGATGTCCAAAAATTCTGAAATTTTAAGGGTAGCCTACTGGCATATTTATAGAGCCTTGAGAAAAATTTGGAAATTTTTGAATGAGTATAGAATTTTCTGGAATTTTTCTAGTAATTTTAGCCGATAAATGAGAAACTACCGGAAGAAAGTAAGCTAGATGAATTCTCTAGGGCCCTCAGTGGATGGCGCCAGCTTTGCTTACTTGAGGGAGGATATGGAATCTTCTGGAACATTCTAGAGTATGCTAGAAATAGTTTCAAACTACATTGTGAACAGGGTTCAGGCTTAAGTTGACTTTTTGTTTTATGCATTTGTCAAACATGGCCTTAAGTGTGGCCTATAAAGAGAGTCCCCTTGCAGCCCATTTGGCCATAAGTTTTGGGTTCCTTAGTGGAGCTCTGGCAGTTTCAAAACCTGGCCGTTCCACTTGGAATTTCAAGACGGTTCAAGCTGCATCGATTAATCTTTTAATAAAGGTATGTTCTAGCTTCACTTCACTTTCCTTTCATTTCTCTCCTCTTCTCTACGGTTTGGAGGCACTCCCAAGAGGGGGAGGTGTTGTCCAATTTCGGCCAAGCATGAGGGAGGGAGTTTTGAAATTGTTTTATGGTTTAAAACATTGAAAAATGCTAGAACAAGGTGTGTATACTTGAGTTGACTCAAAATAACATGTGTGAGGATTAAATGCATGTTTTGGCCATACCTATTAAGGGTGTGTTAGGGCTTGATTTTCATTGATATGATGATTCCATTGTGTTCAGAATATTGTTTCACCTAAGGATATGTTATAAGAACACATGTGAAAAACGTTGGATTGAGGAAAACATTGAGAACCTTATTATTAAGGGTATTCGACAAAGAGATGTTTATGGGGTAGGGATATGATTTTGCTTGAGTGGATATCATAGATGAATTTAGTGGTTAAAATTGTGTGGGATTAACATCTGAAATTGTTTGATTAATCTGAGGAACCAGGATCTTGTTTGTAAGAGAGAAGGGTCCTTGGCTATATATTGTAGCATACATTAATGTTTGTGTATTGTGGTTTGTGTATGAACATTCTAGAGATGTGATCCAGGAGTTTCAAAAGTAGGGAAAGACATTGCATCATGCAGGAGGAGTAATTAGTAGCGATAATCTCTAACCTTAACGTAAAATTGTTTTGCTTGTCTGCTGTATGTATGTGCTTGATTACTGTATTATGGTTGAGCTAGCATCTTATATTATGAGATGTATGACTTCCTATTTATATGCCAGGATGTGATTAAGGTTGAGTCCCGTGTATGCTCACTGTACATAGTAAGTGCCAGAGAGAGGGCACTAGATGAGTAGTAGAGCATAACATATAGCATAATTGGCATTGCATTATACTATTACTGGTTGTGGATTCTATATGCTATTGAGGTTTCCCAAGAAACCTTACCCTCATTAAAAAATGAAGGTGAATGTTCAGTAGGAGGCAAAGGCAAGGAAAGGATGTGATCATGTTTAATTTGTCTCCTATATTGCTTTTGGAAACTGTTTGGATGACTGTATATATATATCCTGAGATACTGGAATGTTATGGTATGCTACTATGTTTCATGGGGATGTGCTATGGTATAGCTGTTATGCTGTTGAAATTGCATGAACCTTGAGAGGAAAGAGAAATTGGCATGATATTGTGATTGTGGTCAATTTGCACTAAGTACTTGGTTAATTTTAGTGTAAACTTGGGTTGGATATAGTTTGAGCGGTGATTGAATATGACCATGAGCTTTTGTATGCTAATAGAGTATATTTTAGCTACAAATGGAGTGGTAGATCATATCATTAAGAGCTTTGAAAAGAAATTTAAGTCTTCCCAAAGTTAGGCCAAAAATCAAAGAAAATGGAAAAAAGACCAAATGAATAATGCTTTTTGACTATATGAAAAGTACATTTTTGAGGGCTTGCATACACTGATTTCTATGCAATTATCACTTGGCATTAATTCCCTTAAAGAGGAATGTAAGAGCCTTCTAACAAACTTGGAAGCACCTCATTCCAATTTTTCTAGAATTAGTTATGATTTTTCAAAGTTGGTTGAAAATAAGGGTTAGGTGAATAGTAACCTAAGAAAAGAAAATTTTATTCCTTTTTTCTCAACTTAAAGGCATAACTAATGGTTCCAAGGGCCATAATAGAGTATGGTAATGCGTTAGAAAGTGAGGTGTGACAGCAGCATGGGGAAATAGAAGATAAGATGAGAAGTAACTACCTGGAGCTATTCACATAAGATATGTTTTAAAACTTTGAGGACGAAATTTATTTTAAGGGGGGAGTAATGTAACATCCTGGAATATTTGTAGGCAGAAAAAAGGGTATTTTGGCGAAAATAATGTTTTTCGGCCAGACCAAGAGTCATACTTTGGTGCGAACCCACAAGGGAAAGATCTCATGAACCCACAACCAATCAAATATGCTTACCCCAAGAACGCTAAACAAGGATCGATGATCCACTTGAACCCTTGAACAATGAACAAGGACCAGAAGTGTTGGAAGACGCCACAAGGATGATCAAGCCTTGATAGCTCTATTAGTTCTCAAAAGAACCTTAAAGAGAATCCTCTCTCAAAAACACAAGTGCAGAAATGCAACCTTGTTAAATTCAAATTCCAATATGCCTACAATGGAGGTTTTACAAGTATTAAAAAGGCCAATATCCAAATATGACCTAATTACTAAATGCACCCTTGAAATTTGAAATTACATACCAAATTGGAAACCCAAATGTCAAATTGCTAATTAAAAATAATTTGAATTCAAATCAATTCCAAATTGGAAAACCCATACTAATTTGAATTCAAATAAATTCCAAATTGGAAACCCATGTGTA
>JBAGKO010000009.1:4377201-4396301 GCA_037177275.1 Acacia concinna
ACACTCTCATTTTTTCAAAACCAACTTTTTCACAAAAGCCCTTCTGAAAAGGCATTCTGGAAAAAGCCCTTCTGCACTAAAAGAACTTTTCAAAAGCTACATCCAAACGGGCTCTTAATGATGTGTTTAAGCATGCATGGGGCCTATTATATTTTGTTATTTCCCAAAAGTTTCTATATTCTTTCTTACAATCCCTCACTCTCAAATTGCAACTTTCTTTGTAGTCAATACATCGGTTTTCTTAATACTTTTTAGAGTAATAATATACCATAAATGTATGATGCACTCGAATAGAATATAGCTTGATTGCACGTCATAGAATTCGGATGTCGGTAAACATCTTTCTAATATATAGCTTTTCATTATCACTAAAATTTAGACATCATTATAAATCACAAAACTCATTGGTCATATATGGTTCATCATGAATTTGTGATAAGAAGGCAATTGTTAGATCGTTGTGCTCATTCGTCACTTCATGGTCATTATAGTGATCTTCATCATCACCCTCATTGCCAACGTTTAAGAAAGAATCATATTCATCCCCATCCCCATCCCCATCCTTATCCTCATCATAAATGTCTTCTACATGAGAAAGAGGATATGTCGATCCATTAATGTCACTCATGTTGAGATGCTAAAATGAGTGGAAATTTTCTATGTCATGAGTGAACATGAATCCCTATTCCATACTGTTATCCTTATTATTACTTAATAGAAGCATATTTCCATCAAATTTCATCATTGGTTGTGATTTAACATTGCCATCATATGATAAATCACATACGTTGGCATACAACTCCACCCATGTCAAGTAAGTTGATAATCTTCGAGTCATTTGTCATATTTATTCTACATCCACATCTTCTTCCAAATCACATGCTTGGTATTGGGGTGGATTTATGTATTGAGGATATTTGTATACTAGATTTGCCACAATTTAATTAGGAGGAAATTGTAGCCTTCGTCCAATGACTTACTTCAGTTTGCCCAGACAAAAATTTCGATCAACCTTCATTACTTTCACTCTATCAGACTCAAATGTTACACTGGAAGGGAAAAAGCATATGAAACATGTAGGTGTGTAGGTGCAGGCGTGCATGGGAAATGATTCCTCAGTGACGCGACCTCTCACTGAAATTGTGCAAGCATACGTGCACGTGATGAACGATTTCAGTCTAGTTTCTCTCCCCTCTCTCTTATTCTTGTACAAATCATTTAGCTAAAAAACGATTTTGTCAAATCATACACTGCTAAAAGCCTATAACCATTTCAACTATAGCATCGTGGTCTCTTTTTTCCTCCAGTAGCATTGAGTGAATATTTTATTGTTTATAATATTTTAATAAAAAAGTTCTGTTTTTGTGGAGATAAAGGATAAATATGTAAATTTTGCCGTTTTTTTTAATTTTATTTTTTAAACCATATCTTAGCAATCTGGCAGAGATAACTGAAGAGTGAAGACTGAAAGAAATCGAGGGGAGGCATAGAGAAAGAAAACAGAAAAGAGCGGGGTAAGGGGACTTCATGATGAACGCCAGTCTCTATGGTTCGATTGTTCGGCCCTCGCCCGTAATTCCCGAGCGCTATGTTCCATGTATTTCTCCTCGAAACCCTAATCGTTTTAGGAAGGAATCTAAGTGCATTTCCTCCAGACTCAGTAGTATCTCTGCTTTATCGCAAGAGCCTGGCCTCGTACCTTCCGACGACGTTTCCTTACAAAGCTCTCTGATTAAGACCACAGAACCAGTTCAAGAAGAGGAAAAAGAAGAAATAGTAGCAGGCCCTGGTATAGGAAGCGAAGGTTCTGGCATAACTCCAGAGGATAAAGCTCCCGGTTGGCCGACTGGAACTAAGAAGAAGAAAGATGAACTGGGCAGCTATGATAATAGGTTCACGATCCGGAATGGAAGAGAGGTCGGTAACCACTTCTCTTTCTTCTTTCTTCTTCCATTTTTAACGCTTGGAGATTCGGGGTCCGGAGATAATTACTTTATCCTCAGTTTGTGCTAGACATTTTTTTTGGCATCCCTTGGAAACTTCCACTTTCCTGCTCTCTGCGTTCTGAGTATTCTGCTTGATTCTTATAGTCGTCATTATTCTCTCATATTCTTGTCCCACAAATAGACGAAGACTCTAATCTGCACGGCAAGGGAAAATTAGTATCACGAATGATTTTGTTAAATATTAAAATCGTCAAATACCTCTTTGAAGTTCATTGGACAAAATTATTGCTCGCTTGCATATTAGTAGATGCAGAATGCAGTTACAGCTTATCTTGCACAAAAGGACCGATTTAAAAGATAATATTATGCTAGTTTGTTTCATATCAAGGGAAGGAAAAAGAAGTGAAATCACAAAAGTTGGCTTTGGAAAGGCAACATGGCTGTTTCTCGTGCATCATGGCGGCAGAATTTGTAGTCACTTGTCATATAGCAAGTTGTCATGCTAACTGAAAAGAAGCATGTACAAACAACTATACTCACTATAAATTACAATCCGCTTCGTATTTGCTAAAGTGTCACTGTTTGAATTGAAATATTCACTGCTTTCAGGTTTTTGAAGAAAAAGCCTACCTCGTAGGAGTCGAATGCAAAGGTGATACACAATATTCCTTTGGCATTGAAGAATCTATCAAGGAGCTTGCCCAGCTAGCTGACACTGCTGGATTAATGGTTGTTGGCTCTACTTACCAAAAGTAAGTGTTTATGATTTTATGTTATAGTCCAGTTTCCTTTTGGGTATTTTGTTATAGTTCCTTTGGTAACATAATTTTGCAGTTCACTGAGCTTAAACTTGATATATAACCCACCATGTAGAATAGGTTGGTTAGAACTCTATATCGTAAAGACAAAGCTTGCCTGGGTCATAATTTTCATGTTAAAAGACTACTGGTGTATGTGGCTGTTATAATATTCCTTTTAACTCATACTTAGGTAAGTTGAAACGGAGATCATACACATTCTGACCTTGGAGAACTATGTCTCACGTAAGAGATTGTTTTGCTATCTCTTGTCATGGGGTTTTTCTTTCCAACTTCCAGAATATCATTTGTTGTTAGGCTTGATTTGACGCTGTATTTCATTGATATGTTTTTCCTTTATCTCTTAATTTTCTTGAAATAATGCATATGCAGATTTGCATTCATTACTTTATATGCAATTTTTTTTAATCCTTCCAAGCCATCTTTCTTGCTGTTGTTTTGGCTATTGCTGGGGGATTTGACCCAGAACACCACACCCCAACGATGGGATGCATGTTGTCATGTGAGGAGCATAAAATTGATGAACGAAATTGGAACAAAATCTTTTAGTTCACTTGGAGGATTAATTTTATTTGTATGGAGAGGTTAAATGCTGCATGAATATTGTCTGGCTCCATTTCTTCATTCTAAAAACATATTATTAGGTCTTAAATTGCTGTGCATAGTGCAGGCTTTCTAAACCAAACCCCAGAACATACATTGGATCTGGCAAGGTTTCCGAGATTAAGAGTGCAATTCATGCATTGGATGTTGAAACTGTAATCTTTGATGACGAACTGTCAGCTGGGTACGTAAACATGCCCCCAACACCCCCCCCAAAAAAAACACTGTTTCTGGCTTCTTAGCCCAAGGTTGCCTTGGTGATTTTATTGGATAACTTGGATGTTGTTTAATTCTCAATTGAAAATTAACTAGACAATCAGCATGCTTTAGCTACACTATAGCCTTATCCCTTTATTCATTTCATAGGTTCCAATTATTCTGCACAACATTATGTATACGATCTTATAACTGACGAAGATAATTATCATAATCGCGTCTTTTTCTTCTCCAGCTCTTCTTTTATGTTTGCTTTTTGATTCTGATTGTTCCAGTCAACTGCACCCAATTGCATTAATTTTTTTTAATATATTGTTGGACAAGAAGATTGCTCTGGAGCTTCGTGCATAATAAAACTACTTACCCTTCCTCCTCCTTTCAAATAATCCTAGGCAATTGCGCAACTTAGAAAAGATTTTTGGCGGAGATGTGAGAGTTTGCGATCGCACTGCCCTCATCCTTGATATATTTAATCAGCGAGCTGCAACACATGAAGCATCTTTACAGGTAATTACATATTTAAATTGTTTAGCCTTTAGTTGTTTTATTATTAAAATCATCTATGGTAGAAGAAATTTTAAAGCACTTCTCTGACAACGATATTGACCTTCCAGGTTGCATTGGCACAAATGGAATACCAGTTACCTCGATTGACAAAAATGTGGACTCACCTTGAGCGTCAAGCTGGAGGGAAGGTGAAGGGAATGGGTGAAAAACAAATAGAAGTGGACAAACGTATTTTGCGTAATCAAGTAAGGATATGATCATTGTTATTGTCATTTTCTTATCTACAGAAATTTGCCCCGTTTTTAAGGAACTAATGCATTGTCTTTTTTTCTGGAGTAATACTATCCTCGGAGCTCTATTATGTTTTCCCCCCCCTGCAATTATAAGCATCCAATGCCTTTCCTTTGCAGATTGGTGTCCTTAAGAAAGAACTAGAATCTGTGAGGAAACATCGGAAGCAGTACCGTAACAGGCGAATCTCAGTACCTGTGCCTGTTGTATCTTTGGTAATTTATTGCCTTTATGTCAAAGCCATTTCATTCCAAATAATTTTGGCTGTGTATCTTGTACGCCATGATAATATCTACTCAAATGCACTGTCATGGTTATGTAATTTGGTGTTTGACACATACTTTAATAATACTGCAGGTTGGGTATACAAATGCTGGTAAGAGCACACTTTTAAATCAACTAACTGGAGCAGATGTTCTAGCAGAGGATAAATTGTTTGCGACTCTTGATCCAACTACAAGGAGAGTTCAGGTCAGTCAAAAAATATACCTGGATAATGTTTTCCCCCAACCCCTCCCCCTTTTTTCAGAAATATGTTTTGTCGCCTGGGAATTACAACCAAGGTTGGGGTAATATCCTTAAATTCCGCTGTGGGTATGTTGCTTTTAGGATTTATTATGGTATTGTGTAACAATGATATTAGGGAGACAAAAACAAAACAGAGGAGGAGAGTTCCTCTGTTGCCATGTCTTCCTTGACTATGGACTGGCTACAATTCATTGTTTATATGTTATTAGAAGTTAATATACAAGAAATTGTATTTTGAAGTTACAGTTCATTTAACATTCCGTACCCTGTTCATTCAATTTTATCCAGATGAAGAACGGGAAGGAGTTTCTCCTCACAGATACTGTTGGTTTTATTCAGAAATTACCTACCACACTGGTACCCTTCGAGATAATATAATCTGCCCAGTTCCTTTTGCCGAAGTTGTTTGACACCAGTCATGCTGCTGCTCCTGCTAACTTACATTGATTATTTATAGACTTCACCATAGAATAAGATTTTTGTTATAAATTTCCGATGCCATATTATCAAGCAATACCTGACAGCTTTTGTTATAAGTAGGTTGCTGCCTTCAGAGCTACACTGGAAGAGATATCTGAGTCATCCCTTTTGGTGCTTGTGGTTGATATCAGGTATATATCATGAGAACTATTTTGAGGAACTCTTGTACATGACTAAAGAATGTTTTATAGAACATATCATGTTGACCATCGTTATTAATTTATCTCATCAAATTTTTTTGTGAAGTTCAGCCACCCCCTGTCAGGACAACAGATAGATGCTGTGGACAAAGTTCTGTCAGAACTAAATGTATCGTCCATTCCAAGATTGATGGTCTGGAACAAGGTATAATACATTCCAATTCTATTATTTGATCCTTTACATGGTTTGGCAAGTAAGAGGGGAGTTGAGCTTGTTCACTTAATTAGATCCTGTCTCACACCTTATATAGTAATTATGTTTATGCTGTCATAGTAGTTAAGTTTATGGACATCCCTTACAGAACAATCGCAAGTGGGTGATAAGGTGATTGTAGAGAATAGAGAAGAATAGGAAGTAGAGAGGAAAGAGAAGAGAAGAAACAGAGGAAATCAGAGAAATTCACTGCTGCGTATTATTCATCAATCATAACTGTTTGTACACAGCCCTAGACTCATCTATTTATACTAATGCTGACTTCCTTACTGTTAACACGTGAGACCGACTCCTATCCTCCCAACATCTCACGTGACCTTATAGGATTAGTAAGTGTCCATGTGTCATTCTCTCCTTATGTCCCTAATTATAATCCTAATTACATCAATTATTATTATTTACAATTTACATATCATTTACCCAGCCTCATAACTAATAACTTGGCTAATACACAATTAATTGGGCCTAATTCTACATTAACCCTAATGGGCCTAATCTAATCATTGGTCCAAATTCCCTAATTAGTATCTTAGGCTAATTTAATTAACGGACACAACTAATACCTCTCTTGGTTATTGCCACTCCTAAGGTAGCTACACCATTTTAGGTTAATGTTGCTCTTCCCCAAATTAATTTGACCTAATACCAATTTAGGAATTTAGGGATTCACATTATATTACATATCATATTCCCACCTCCCTGTTTTGAACCTTTGATATGCAATTTCTCTTTTGCTCACTCTTCATCCCTCAAGATATTTAGTCATCTTTTGTTGAATGGTGAGGGTGGGATGCTGCATTTGCTATTATTGTATTTTACTTTTTGTCTTTGTCGCATACATGTCAATCTGAACAATGTCACCCCTTATTTTGTGAAGGATAGAGAGAGTTCTTGGAAGATGATGCACAAATATATAGGTTCAGATGTAACATCGTACATCGATGGTGACCCTTCCTGTTGTTATTTTTGAGCCCATGACCACTCTTCAGAAGATGGTAGAGGTTTGTGTGACTCTGTTTTTCTTTCTTTGTTTTTTTTGCCATTTGTAATGTTGTGTTCTGTCTTGTCACTTGATTGAGCTTTGAATTGGTTGAACTAGTTGATGGTGTACTCCTATTTGTTGGATCGGGCAGATGAATGTGAGGATCCTTACATGCGAATGGTGTACGCCTTTCATTCTATTGAATTGAAGAGTTATCTTAGGTTTACGGGTGGGCTAAGTTTGAGGTGGGAATAAAGGGTAATGGTAAAACAGAAACAATATCAAGCCTTCTGATAATTTTGGTCAAGGATTTGCGTTGTTGAGTCAAAATTTGTTTTGCTAAACCTTGGTTTAGCAGTTACTATTCCTGAATTTCATTGAATTGTTTATGATGCTTATCCCTTTCTTTTCTGATATTTAATTTGCTGTTGCAATCTATATATCTATCACAGCCTTATGGGCTATATTTGTGTACTTTGCATATCAATGAACCTGCAAGCCTTTTAATCCCATACTAGGAGAGACTTATGAAATGGTTAACCATGGTGGAATTACATTTCTGGTAGAGCAGGCATTTTTTTTAAGTACGAGATTCTAATGAAACTCTTCCATGTTAAAATACTTGTTCCGCAAGTTATGCATGTAAGGATTTGGTAGAATTCTGTGTCTCCTTTTATGTTTTATTTCTTCTAAACTAGAATATGAGTCACATGCTTTGCATAGAGTACAAGGTGAATCATGATGTTTATGGCTTAACAATGGGGTGACTTCTTATGAATTTTACAGATTGTAAGGTCTATAGTGTGCTCATTGAATTTCATAATGATTTATAATCATTCTACATGTCCCCATTATTGGATTTATACTTTTTGTTTGTTTTTGTTAGCAAGTTCAGGTGAGCCACCATCCCCCAGTGAGTGCTGGGCATGTGGAGAATGAGCATTTTACAGACTATGTAACATCAAAGTTAAAAACTAAGTTTTTGGGAAACTCTGTTGATGTTTACCCTGTTGGAAGGGTATTCTGTATGAGTTTTTTTTTTTGGTACATTGCCTCAGTTTTGTCATTGTTTCCTCGGGCCACTTATATTGTTGTTGTAATTTCTTTTAATTGCCACATTGCAATGCCGCTATATGACTTGAAGATTTATTCCTCATCTATATTCTTAAAGGCTAATTTCTTTTAAACTGAAAAGGTAGGGTGATGTCTATTCTTGGTTTATTGGCATGTTGATTTCAATCTTAATATAATGCCTTGTGAATTCTAGTCATCTACCAACAAGGTCAACATTTTCAGTTGGTGCCTTTGTTGATCATGGCCTGCGGGACCCGTGTGACTCTCAAGAGGGATGGTATAGTTTTAGATTTGGTTCCACCTCCTACGAAGGTCAACAACCTAATATTTGGCCGGACTTGGGTCATTCACCTGGAGAAATGATAATGACAAATTTGATAACTGGAGACAAAGTTGTGCTGTACTTTCAACCATGTGGATGGTTTGGGTATGTAACTTCAATTTTTTAGCACTATTTTCAACATCAACACCTTCATTTCTTTGTACTATTGTTATGCAGAGTTCTTGTTTACTGTTATTATCTTCTGAACTTTAATGCCTGATGAAAACAGATTTATTGGTTTGCAATTTAATAAATTTTCTTGATTCCTTGATTAGAAGTTTTGATCAATCAATAATTTAGTATTGTGTCCATTTTTTAACTGAGCTATATAAATAGAACTGAGTTGCTGTAGCGTTGTATAATTATTTCCTATTAATCTATGATTTAGTTCTATCTTACTTCATATCTTTCCATCCGTTTCACCTATAAACAATGTAGTTATGGTTTGCTTGTTATATACCTTAATTATATTCCTGAATATGCTCTGCATGATTTATGATGGTATCTGGCTGAAATTTGCTTATGCTTCAGAGCTGGTCGCTATGAAGTTAATGGATATGTTTATAATTCTGCTGAAGAGCCTAAAATATTAATGACAGGAAAGTGGAATGAATCGCTGAGTTATCAACCTTGTGATTTGGATGGTGAGCCTCTTCCAAATACAGAACTGCAAGAGGCAAATTTATTTCAATCTTCAGAGTGACTATAAGGAATAATGAACTGTTGGATCATATGTTGCAAATACAACCATTCTTGCTGTTTTTGTGTCAAGACTTTGATATGTCACTTTTTAATGGAAGAATTCTTGCTCTTATGAATTCTACTCTGTTGCTCTAACTGTTTAAGTGAGAAAAATTACAAAGTTAATTATCATCTACTTTGACATTTCTTCTGCATATCCTGCAGGTTTGGCATGTTGCTGATGTTCCACAATACAATAGATTCCAGTATACCTAGTTTGCACACAAAATAAACAGCTTCGGCACTGCCCCTTGCAAGTTGTTGTCATCAGACTCTCGTTTGCCCCCGGATAGATATGCACTTGAGATGGGTGATTTATCCAAAGCTGAGGCAGAAAAAGGCAGGTCCCTTTCACTTTCATTCACTTACGACTGAGGAAATGTTGGCACCCTATTGTTTTCTTGCGTATTCATGTTGTTTGTGCTTGACAGTTTGGAGGAGAAGCAGCATGCCGAGAAGAGAACTCGAGAGGCTGAAGGGCAAAACTTTACACCAAGATGGTTTGGTCTTACTGAACAAGAGACATCCACCCCATGGGGTGATTTGGAAATCTACAAATATAATGGGAAATACACTGAACATCGGGTAGCTATAGATAGCTCAGGCAGCTCTGATGATATTGATATTAAATCAATTGAATTCAATCCTTGGCAGTATGGTAATCAAGGCGCGAACTGAGGTGGTGCCAATTTGTTTTGTTTCTTGAATGCTGCTGTTTGTTCATGCAAGTATAGTGACGTGGGGAGGGTCTGATGTCTTGTTGTCTTATGTACATTTTATTCACAGCTCACTATTCTATCTCGAGATCCTACCATCTGGACTGTAGATGCGGAACGTCTTGCATGGCCTTTGGTATATACATGTGTTGTTGACGAGCGATAGCTGTTTGTGCCTTTTCTTTTTTAATGCATATTTTGAAAATAAAACTCGCAAAAGCATTGGGGGATGCAGCCCAACAACACAGATGCATGTTTCCTTATGGGTTAAGTGGTAAAAATGAAGACGATTTCTTCAGCGTCGTAGTACAATTTTCTATTTTAAAGTATAAAAATGACAATAAACTATTTTTTTTTAACAAAATTAACAACGCCATTAACACTTACTAATTGCTGTTTACTTTGTTTCTGAAATGTGGGTCTCACTGTTGAATATTTTAATATATTTTTAAAAGGTTAAAGTGCAAAAATAATTGAGGGCGCCTAACATAAATATTTTTTTAAGAGTATTTACAAGCTAAATATGGATGTTTACATTATAATTAAAGGGATTCAAAACAATATAAGAAGTTAAAAAATTTTAGATATTCAAATATTTATTTTGTAAATGCCTGTATTTATCTTTTCATTAATAAAACTTAATTTTATTTTGACAAAAAGGATGTAATAAACAATTTTTACAAGACAAATATTTGAACAACTAAAATTATTTAAATACCTAAATTATTTTAAATCTTTTTATTTATTATGTAAATATCTATATTTTGTCTTTTATTACACTTTTTTGGTCAAGATAAAATTAAGTTTTTTATTGCACTCTTTAGGTCATTATGAAATCAAGTTTTGTTAATGGAAAGACAAATATGAGCATTTACAAGATAAATATGTGAATGCCAAAATTTTTTAACTTCCTAAATTCTTTTAAATCACTTTAATTATAATATAAGTGTCTATATTTTCCTTGTAAATGCTCTTATACAAAGAATCAAGTAAGGACGTTAATATAAATACTCTTATGAAATGCCCATAATTGCTTTGTAAATGCTATTACAAAAAATAATTTTGTTGAGTGCCCCCAGAAAAATAGTTCTTTGTTAAATTTGCACCCAGGAAAATAGTGCATTGTCATTTTTGAATTTTAACCTTTTAAAAATATATTAAAATGTTCAGCAGTGGGACCCACATTTTAGAAAAAATTAACAGTAGTTTGTGGGAGTTAACGGCGTTGTCAATTTTTGCCTCAAAAAATATAGTTCGTTGTCATTTTTGCATCTTAAAATATATAATTTTGCTGGACGCCCTTGAGGAAATAGTTCGTTGTCATTTTTACGTCTTAACCCTTTTCTTATTTGTTCCTCTCGTGAAGCAGGATTTACTTTTCCAAGGTAGGGGGAGCTCTTTCGGATCTGGGCCATCCAGATCGAATCTGGCCATCTATATTTAATTTTTTTAAAAGTGATATTTTTATATGAAAAAATTATTTTTTGATAAAGTAATAGTTAAAAGATTATCTTTATTTTAAATTATCTATCCATTCATATAATTTTTTTAAAAAAAATAAAAAAAGTGAAAAAAAATATAGACTGTCCGGTCAAGAAGAGCTCCCCTGCCTATCTAAGGATTGGCAGGAAAATTGGATCCCATGAAGCATTCTTCTTTTGGGAAGAATGTCCATAAGGTATGATTACCAGATGTGATTTATGAGGTATGATAGGAGTTTTGTCTTGGTTTACGGCAAAAGTGCTTCTAAAACTTAGATTTAACGGTTATCCAAACACTCAATTTGATATAAGAGCAAAGTTGAGTATCATTCAATCCTTT
Source organism: Acacia concinna (assembly GCA_037177275.1). NCBI lineage: Eukaryota > Viridiplantae > Streptophyta > Magnoliopsida > Fabales > Fabaceae > Acacia > Acacia concinna. The sequence continues at coordinate 4,388,661 of JBAGKO010000009.1, forward strand.
CCCCCTTAAGGGTCTGTTTGGTTCAACGGAGGGAAAAGGAAGGGAGGGATTTTAATAGAAAGGAAGGGAGGTAATAAGAAGGGACGGATTTTAACGTTATCTTGTTTGGATTAATTGGGGGGGTGAAAAAGGATTTTAATGTTACTTTGTTTGGCTTAAAAGGGGAAGGGAGGGAAAATATTTTTATATAGACAAATTTACTCATATTTGCTTAAGTTGTTTTAAAATTATAAAAAAAAATTAGATATGCTTATAATACATAATTAGTAGCTTATATATGATAATATATCCTGTTATAAAATAAAATAAAAAGAAATATGATCTCCAATTTAAGAATAAGGCGATTTTATAATTATAGGAGATATTGAAGAGATAATTGAAAATAATGAGAGTTATCGATAGCCACGTAAATATTATATTTATAAGATATCCAATGATTATAATTATGCTTGCAATATAATCAAGATAATATAATTATAAATAATCAAAAATTATAATTATTTATAATATAATACATATCCCACCGTTATCTTTTTTTATCGTTACATCCTAGCGTTGTCATCGACTGCTTCTACACAGTCTTATTGCTGCCACCAACGCCTCATAAATTCGTCCCAACTAGCATCACAAAACCACCGCGTTATCCTTCACCTTTGCAGATGCCAAGCAAATGATGAAGCATCATATTTCAAGCGAAGCAACCATATATCTTGAAGATGACACATGGATTATTCCTTGATTTGATTATTTGAAGCTACAATCTCTGTGGCGATTAGAGATTGTGGTCAATAGTCTTTCACCGTCACTTTCATTGTCATCCTCAACAGCAATTGCCAGAGAACAAGATGCCAGCCAGATCTGTGATCTGTTGGGTACTAGAAAAGACGTTGTGGTTTGGAGCTAGAGAGCAGTAGCCATTAGTTGATGGCAGTTTGGGGATATAGAAAACCAGGATGGGTAAAATGGTCAATACACAAATCCCCCAATTTGGGGCGAACTGTTTTGACTTTTGAGGGGAAGGGGCAGGGGAAATTTCAAAAAAATTTTGCTCCTCTCCTCCAATATTTTTGGTGCCAATCAAGTGGGCGGTTCCATCTCTTCAAACCAAATAGATATAAAAGAATGGGTAAAATTGAGAGAGCGCTTTATATTAGCACTGAAGTTTTTACATCATGGCAAAAAAAGAGAGAGCGCTTTATCTTTATATAATAGAAAAATGGAGTTGGCAAGAATTCAAGACTTGACTATATCTAGACTTGGTCTCATTTTCGGGCCTCATTATTTTTGTTTGTTTATTTTATTAGTGCCAGGCTCCATGTATTTAGTTTCGTTAATGATGAGATGGCCATAAATCGTATTGGCAGAGTCTTGTTGGGTTTTTATAACCAACCACGTTAAGCTATTCAATTTAAAAAGGGAATATTTTATTTTGCCCCCACTGTAGCAAATTATTTCTCAAAAGCCCTGTAACTTTCTAAAATATCATTTGTAGTCTCACGGGGTGTCGTGAAATTAATTTCATGAGGGAATTCACCAAAATACCCTTCCTCAAATATTTCATTCATGCATTTTAATTGTAGGGTTTGTAAATAAACTTATTTGTCTTAGAAATGTGTGTGTATATATATATATATATTGTAAAGTGTTTCTGAAAATGTTCTTTTCTTGTAAACACACAGTGGGGCTAGTTGAAATTTTCCCTTAAAAAAATTTGTAGTTCGTGAGGCTACGGGTTAAGATATCTGCAATTTTCATAATCCCACCGTATGATTGGGACTGGCCTTTAGCATTTTTTGGGTCTATAGAATCATAATTCACCGATGAAACATGAGCAATAGAACCAGGTGCATATCTACTCGCTTTCTCTCATAGTTGTTTTTCAACCTCTCTTTTTCTACCTACGGTTACCTTCTCCCCTTCCAAAGGCTGTAAATGAAACATATTATGAAAAAGTATGGGGGAATAGGCCTTTCACCTCCTTAGCGTTTAGGCTCTGTTACGTTTCCATTTTTAATCAAACTCAGGACCTGATTTTGACAACCCCAGTGACTACAGAGCAGCCAAGAATAGTACCCAATTTTTCATTTTACCACAGAGGGAGTATCTATTTCTACAAGGTGACCCTGACCCCATAGTCCACCAATAATTTTTTTACCCCCTCTTTAGTTTAGAGGGATCGAAAGCAAAGTCTGTAGGAAGATGGTAAGCGATACTAAAAAACTAGGGGAGGAATCAAAAAGCCGAAAACACCAGGAGGCGGTGTGTTGTGTTTCCAGAACTGCTTTAATTAAATAAATGCCACAAACTTAAAAACGAGACCTGCTTGTTGCGGCATGGCGTTGAAATTCATTCATCAGAGGAAACACTGGATGGATGTTCTAACTTAGAACTACTTGCATTTTGCCTGCACGTGCTCAGTGGTAATGTTATGTCGCCCATACTTGCGTGGCACTTGCGCTTGATCTAACCCCTCGTAATCATTACGTGGTTCTCTTCTCCCATGACCGTGTGAAAGGGAATTTGCTGTGCTTTCACTTTTCACGCGCTATTCAGTGCCTTGATCTCAGGGGGCGACTTCCATCACATTGTGACCCCTCTCAGTCTTCGTTCCAACAAAGTTCAGTTTCTATAAATTCCCTATTCCCTATTCCCATTGATGAGGAAATTATCTTTTCCTCCTCCTCCTCCAGCATTTCTTGGTTTCTCCCTCCCTCCGCTCCAAATTTCGTTCCTTTCAGGTACTTTAATCTCCTTCCATTCCCTTTTTCTTCTTTTACTTTACCATATGCCCCTGAAAGCTCTTCGCTTTCTAGGGTTTTTGCCCATCCCCTGATTCCCCCCTTCGAATTTTGTTTACCACATTTAACTTGTTTCAATTTCTTGCTCCGTGATTGTGTTAGTTTTGGACTTACGTGTTCCTCGGGGTATGACTGCTAACTCACACGATTCTTTCCCGTTTAGTTTTGTTGGCACAGATTAGGTGAAGCACATATTTTTTCATGGATTCCGATTGCATCTCCAGCGTCATCCACGGATATCAATCTAACCAAACGCCTGTTCCGCTCACTTATGTTCAGTATACTGATCCCTTAAATGGGATTCAGATACGCGATCCGTTCATGAACTTTGGTTCTGTGGATACATACGTTGCTGGAAATCCTGCTTCTCTGCCTTCCGTTAGTACTAATGTAGAATCTCCCTTAGACGAGACAGAATTCTCTGGCACTATGCTTGGGTACATAAACCAAGTGCTGATGGAAGAGGACACTGGAGAACAGCCCAGCATGTTTCATGATTCCTTAGCTCTTCAAGTGGCCGAGGAATCGTTATACGATGTTATTGGTGAAAAATACCCTTCAAATTCCCCCATTCAACCTCATCTTCCCGACTATCACCGTGTGGAGACCTCCGAGGAAAGTGTCTCGGGCAACACGAGTGATCATAGTAGTGGTGGCAGTTATGCAGCAAACGGTACCAACTATGTTGAGTCCCACTGGAGTAACCTGGACTTTTCAGAGTACAGACCTTCTCTATCGCAAGCCACGTTCCCTGTAGATTTCGTTTTCCAGTCTCCTTCAGCATCCGCAGCACAACTTTCCACGAGCCATATGCGCAAATCCAGGAACACAAGCCATAAATATAATGGGTTCGTGGGGAATAGCAATGCAGGGTCTGGCTTCTCAGATTCTAAATTGCTTAGCAGGAATGAGTCTCTGTTTCAATTTAAGAGAGGTGTGGAGGAAGCGAGTAAGTTTCTGCCCAAGAACAATGATTTGATTATTGACATGGGGCCCAACATCATTTCTCCTCCATTCGGAAATACCATAGGGGCTGTGGTGAAGAAGGAGAGATATGAAATGGAGCACGTGCCTGCCAAGTCAAGGGGAAGGAAGAATCATGAACGGGAAGATGAGACAGATTTAGAGGACGGGAGAAGCAGGAAGCAACTTGCAGTTTACATAGATGAGAGTGAGCTATCAGAGTTATTTGATAAGGTGCTTGTTGGCACAGGCTGGGGAAAAGACCCACCTCCCATGTGTATTTTCCATGAAAACTGTAATCATGGTGCGCACAGGAGCGAGCAGAAAGAGGAGGAGCCGAACAAGTCTAGCCGTGGCAGAAGAGAGAGTTATAACAACCACAATGAAGTGGTTGATCTAAGGGCATTGCTTATTCAATGCGCACAAGCTGTATCATCTGATGATCGTGGGACTGCAAGTAAGTTATTAAAGCAGATTAAGCAGCATTCTTCCTTGACGGGCAGTGGATCTCAGAGGCTGGCCCACTGCTTTGCAAATTCCCTTGAAGCACGCTTGGCCGGCACTGGCTCTCAGATCTACTCTGCTTTATCCTCCAAAAGAACTTCTGCTGCCGACATGATAAAGGCATACCAAATGTATATTACAGCCTGTCCATTCCAGAAGGTTGCAGTTATTTTTGCAAACCATACAATCTTGCATCTCCACAGTAAGGCAGAAACACTTCACATTGTACATTTTGGCATTCGTTATGGCTTCCAATGGCCTTCCTTCATCCTTCGTCTCTCCAAACGAGCCGGCGGACCCCCAAAGCTGCGCATTACAGGGATTGATCTCCCTCAACCTGGTTTGAGGCCGGCAGAGAGAGTCCAAGAGACGGGGCGGCGCCTGGCCAGGTATTGTGAGCGCTACAACGTTCCATTCGAGTATAATGCCATCGCACAGAAATGGGAAACCATCAAGCTTGAAGACCTGAAGATAAAGAAAGATGAGCTGGTGGTAGTGAATTGTCAGAATCGATTTAAGAATCTTCTTGACGAGACAGTTGTGGTGAATAGCCCCAGAGACAGTGTTATAAAGTTAATCAGGGACGCAAACCCCAGTTTGTTTGTGCAGACTATAGTCAACGGTTGCTATAATGCACCATTCTTTGTGACGCGTTTCCGGGAGGCGCTTTTCCATTACTCTTCCATGTTTGATATGCTTGAGGCTAACACCGGTCGTGAAGATCCAATGAGGTTGATGTTTGAGAAGGAGTTCCTTGGGCAGGAGGTAACAAATATTGTAGCTTGTGAGGGGTCAGAGAGGACAGAGAGGCCTGAGAGTTACAAGCAATGGCAGGTGAGGAACATGAGGGCAGGGTTGAGGCAGGTGCCGTTGGACGGGCATCTGGTGAGTAAATTAAGAGGCAAGGTGAGAGAAACGTTCCACAGTGACTTCATGCTTGATGAAGACGCCAACTGGATGCTGCAAGGCTGGAAGGGTCGAATTATGTATGCTTCCTCCTGTTGGGTGCCTGCATAAGCATAGTTCTTCTTTCTTGTGCTCTTGGTCTCACCCCATCCTTAACTAACGCCATCTTGTCATATTAGCTTTCCATACACATACACGTGTCCATATACATAAATATTGCCTTCGTGGCTCGGTTGATTTTTTTTAGAAAATTTTAATAAAGTTAATTATATTACTTTAATATATTAAAATTTATCATTTTTCTTTAAACTATGTTATTTAACTTATGGGCTTATTTGATATGAGAAATAAGTTATTTATAAGTGATTTATTGCGCAATACGAGAAAGATTCCCTTCACATACTTACTTCCTTCGTATTCTGCAATAAGTCACTTATAAGTCATTTATAAGTTATTCCAAACACACACATAATATAATAAAATACAACAAATGATATGTTAAATAATGTAATAACTTTTTAGGATTATCTAAAAATAAGTCAATTGTGCCTTATAATTAAGACTAGATAGAGTACTTTATTTCTCATCAACTTCAACTATAAGCTGACTTTTGAAAATTTATTTGAACAGTAGTTGTGAATGTACATTTTTTTTTGAAAAAAAAAATTTACGTATTGTTAGAATCTCATGTTGATGTGTGTTTTATCTTAGAAGAATATTATTTAAGTCTCAATCAAAGGAAATAATATTAGAAAAATCTTCTATTGTTAAGTGAAGAACTATTAATTGATAAAATATGGGACTTGTCAATATATTATTATTTTTATTTAAAACTTAAATTATATTCACCCTTTCAACTCAACTAAGGCCCTGTTTAGTTTGAGGGGAGGGGATGAGAGGAGAGGAGAGGGAGGGGCTCTTTATTCCTTCATTTGGTTTGAGAAATTGAGAGGAAGGGAGCCCAAAATTTTACAACCTCATTCCCTCCCTTCCCTCTATTTCACTTCCCTCCAAATTGGGAGGATTAGGAGGGGAGGTAAATTTGTTATCCATTTTATCCCTGAGAATATTTTAATATCCCAATAATGCCCATAATAAAAATATCAAACAAATCCTATATCTCTACTCTCCATCGCAACTTCACGGTCACTCTCTCCCGATTTCTCACTCTCTCCAGTCACTCTTCCATGTCTACAATTTCCGTCAACAATCCGTCTCTCTATTTCCATGTTCGGCGTGCTCTGCGTTCGGTAATTTCAGTGTGAGTGTTTGTTGGAGTTTGCATCTTCAATCTGTTCTTTTTAGAAGCTCCAACCTCAAGATTCAACTGGTTCTGTTCTTTGATGGTGGGAGCATTCGTCCTTCTGGTTGTCAGCGCATAAGGTTTGTGTTTCTTAATCTCTTTTTTCATATGCCTATTCCGATCTTCCAAGTACCCCCAAAGCCAAATTTCTATTAAAAGGATCCTCTTATCTCACCAACAAGGGAATGTTTAGAAATGAAGAAGGTACATTTTAGGGAGCTAACACTGCTAATATGCTTGGTTGGGCAACAGTAGAAGCTGTTAGGTTTCTTATGTGTTGCATTATATACACTTTTTACATGAAGTTAGTAATATATGTCAAGCAAAGAATTTAGGCAAGACAGAAGGAGCTCACAGGCTTTGCAAGTTTTATTTCAATTCTCCATTCGAATCTTCTCTATTACACAATACTAATACTGTCTATCAGTTAGAGAATTAGTCTTGAAATTTGTTCTTTCTTTTGGGTGAAAGATGAATATCATCAAATCGAGTAATACCAACTTCGTATATGTTTGTTATAGAAAAACAGTCCTGAAGTTGGTTTTTTTTTGTTGGTACTCGATAAAAGATCAGTATCATTAAGTAAAAAATCGATGTTACATCAGGAATCACAATCATAACAGGACATGATTGTAGAGATTTGTAAACATTTTGCAATGAATTTTTTCAATACAATATAAGGAAACCTAAGTAAACCTCCCTCTTCCGATCACCCACACTGTGGCCTTTTAATAGAAATTTGGCTTTAGGAAACAGACAAACTTGAACTAAAAATTATGGATATTGTTGAAGACAACTTTATCAGATTCATATGCTTTTTTACATTAGAAAGGAGAGTGCTTTTTGATTCTCATTGAGTGACTTATCATATCCATACCCTTTAACTCTTTGTATTTGATGCTCTACCAAAATTTAATTAAGCACCGCAAGTGTACGGATCGTAAAAATAGTCAAATGGTAAATCAAGGCCGTCCCACAGAGACTCAATTAAACTAGTAATTAGGCACTAAAATTCCTATTTTCCTTTAAGTTGAGCAAAGCAGATAAAGATGAATTACGAGAATTTTTAATAAAAAGAAAAATACTAAAGCTAAAGTTTAAACGAATTCAGATAATAACACAACCTAGAGCGACTAATCCCTTCTTCAAGTTTTAGAGTATGTCTTT
>JBAGKO010000009.1:4396401-4410012 GCA_037177275.1 Acacia concinna
GGAGTAGATACACGCTGTACTCTTTTTCCCTTATCTAGGTTTTTCCCACTGGGTTTTCCTAGAAAGGTTTTTAATGAAGCAGCACTGGTAGTGTATCAATGAATGATGTACTCTTTTCTTTAGCTAGGTTTTATCCCACTTGATTTTTCCTAGTTAAAGTTTTTAATGAGGCATATTCATAATGAACATTCAAGGGGAGTGCTATGAATATTAATTATGTGGATATCCATTGATTCACAAGAGGCTTCCTCTTCAAGCCAAATTAAAGGTTTTTCCTAGAAGCCAATCAATAGGCTTCCTCTATAAGCTAATTTGCCCTCCAAATTTATTATGCTTATAAATAGAAGCTTTCACACTCCATTATAACACATAACTTGAATGAGAATTTCTATACTTTTCTTCTTCTATTCTCTGATCTTTTACTATTTCATCTCAAATATTCTTTACTTTTATAACAGTAATACAAATCTACAAAAAGTAATGAATACTGTAGCTCAAATAAATCCCATTTGACACCGTGGAGATTTATATCAAGTTGTTTTTAAATTTAAAGGCACAAATGGAATTGGAACGAATTTTAAAAAGTGTTAACCAATAACCAGCGATGATGAATGCTTGGATCCCAAACTCATGCGGAAGCAGAATCGTGATAGGAGCTTCTCCTTGTCTCTAATTTGAAATAGTTTTAAAATATTTTTTTTGTTATTTTATTATTAGATTCTATATAAAATAAATGACATTTTGGTATATCATGGGCGAAAAACGATCTATTTTCAATTTTTTATAATTTTTTAAAGATTTATATGTAAAAAAATATATGATTATTTTTTTAATTTAGAATTTTAACTTTAAAAAATCATAAAAAATATAAAATATATCCATTTTTTGCTCATAATATATCAAAATGTCACCTATTTTATGTAGAATTTAATGATAAAAGAATCAGAAAAAAATATTTTTTAGTTATCCTAAATTAGAGGCCAAGGAGAGAGAAGCTATGGGCTTATTTGGGAATGACTTATTTTAGGTAATAAGATCTTATTTACGGAGTACGAGGTAAGTATGTGAGAGGGGTCTTTCTCATACTTTGTACATAAGATCTTATTTAAATAAAATAAATCGTTGCCAAACAAGCCTATGAAAGGAAGCCGTTCCATCGTTATATGTTTTGTTGGCTCTGTTTCCCAGAGAGAGGTAAGAGGGAGAGCCCAGGAATGAATGAGTGGCTTTGGACTTAACACCACGAAAATAAAAGAAAAAGATTTAAACCCTGTAAAAGCAAATCATGATAACATGGGAACCACTGTGATTTTTTTTTTTTTGCCCAGATGGGAACCATTGTGATTTTTTTTTTGCCCAGATGGGAACTACTGTGATTGAATTATGAGGTTCATGAAACTTCAATTTATATATATATATATATATATATCCGTCAACCAATACCACAATATACTTCGGCAAAAAAAAACTACAATATATATATATATATTTTTTTTTTTGCCAACATCCACAGTATACTCATTAGGCTGAGTTTTTAAATCTAAAAGAATTAGGTTGACAGGAAAACTGGCTTGCTCCCCAAGACTTACGCGACAGACGAAGAAAAGTAAGAAGGCTTGGCAACCAAGCAATTTGACGTCCACCCTTTAACTTCAATAATTAACTTCTAGTGTGCAGTATGGTTTTCGTTAATCGACCGACACATGCCAAAAAAAAAATGGCGAAAACATTTTAAGGCATTTTTAGATGCAATTTTCAAACTATGGGAAAGTTTTGTGTTCGAAAACTATAGTTTACTTAAAAATACTTAAATACCTCAATAAATATAAAACTATAATTTTAAAAAAAAAAAGTGATTCTAAACCATAATTTCAAATATCTAACTTCTTTTTTGTTTTTTAATTTAAAATTAAAGTTTACGTAAATTGAGATAAAATTCATTTAACATATTTATCTTAAAATTCATAAAAATTATTTTTATCAATCATTCTCATTTTATTTAAATTTAGATTTTCACAAAAATTATTTAAAATAATTTATTTTAAAAACTATAATTTATTTTAAAACTATTTTATAAAACTCAATCGAACCGTGACTTAAATAAAAAGAGAAGAGGCTGGCGAGATTGAAAATTATAGCTACCAATAAAAGGATGAAGGCTCTGGCTCAGTAGTCAAACTCTTGACTTTGAGAGAGAGAGAGAGAGAGCCATGTTCAGTGAGAATTCCGCTCTCCAAACGAAAGCAAACCTTATCGTGAATGAATCAAAGCGCAGATATTTTTCTCTGTGCCTCTTACTTGTTACATAGCAGAAGTCGAACCTCGCAATCACAGACTGCCACCTTCATCTTCATCCTCCTTCCCCATCACTTTTACTCTTTCTCTCTCTGATTTCCAACATTCCTATGGGTTCTCCCCCCATTGAACCATTCCAAGGTTCGTTCCCTATTTCATTCTAATCATCCTCGGCCTACATATTTGGTATTTTCCTCATTTCTCTTTTCCGTTCGTCCTAACCTCCTATACTGAAATTCCCCTATTTCGTCTGCTTATTGGCTATTTAGGATCTACGAGGGATCTTGTGTGGCTAGTAGCTGCAGCTTTACGCCTACAGGTCTGACTTCGCTGCTGCCCCCTCTGGATTCATGGATCCAAATTTGCCTGCGGCTCGTGATTTCCGGAACGGACACCAAATAGCTGATGACGCCGTTTCTCATACTGATCAATACCTAAATCTAGGAGATGAATGGAATCCTGACGAAGACCATCAGGCCGCTCTTAATTACTACCGTGACATTTTTCATCAACCTGATGTGGACCCGCTTAGTTTTGCTCCCCACACAAGCTTGATTTCTGAAGGAGCACCGCTGAATCCTTCATGGACTGCGAGCTCAGCAGACGGTGTGCCAGATGTCCCGTATTCAGGCGCTACTTCGGCTTCGGATCCTTCTCTAGAAGACTACGATTTTTCAGAAACCATCAAGTACATGAGCCAAGTTCTTATGGAAGAGAACTTGGAACAGAAGCCATCCATGTTTTATGATCCGCTCAGCCTAAAGCTTACTGAGAAATCGTTCTATGATGCTCTTCAATATAACGACTCTCTCTCCCCTAATCAGCACCCTCTCATTGACAGCCCAGATGGTCATTCCTCTGGAACAGCTACTGATTCTAGCACCGGAGGCACCGGCACCGGCGACTTAGAATTAAGGACCTCCTCGCCAGAGACCCCTCTATTGGGAGATTATTCTTTCCGGTTCAAATCGCAATCCATATCTCAGCAGTCCTCACAACCTCCAAATACTTCAACGAATATCAGTTATGGACTGCTGAATTTGGATTCTTCTATTACTCAGCTATTGGCTCAAAATATCTTTAGTGACGCAGAATCTGTCTCGCAATTCAATAGAGGTTTAGAGGAAGCTAGCAAATTTCTTCCTAAAAGAGCTCAACTCGTCACTGGTCTGGAGAGCACCACAGTGCCCGTACAGTCAAGGGCGGTGGGAGGAAAGGCGGCGCTGAATATGGAAAAAGAAGCTAGAGAGAATTTGCATGGGTTAAAGGGTAGAAAGAATCATGACCGCGATGGTAGTGATGATGAAGAAGAAGGAAGAAGCAACAAGCAGTCAGCCGTGTATGTTGATGAGAGTGAATTATCGGATATGTTTGACAAAGTGTTGCTTAGTGTCGAGAATGTTCCATTATGTTCTGAGCACGAAAGCGTGCACCGTGGAGCAGCTAAAGACATGCAGACAAGTGAGCAGGCTGTGGAATCATCTGATGGAGGGAAGACACACTCTAAGAAACAGGGCAGGAAGAAGGAAACGGTGGATTTGAACACACTTTTGGTTTTATGTGCACAAGCCGTGTCTGCCAGCGATAGAAGGACTGCTCATGAACTACTAAAACAGATTAGGCAACATTCTTCACCCTTGGGGGATGCATCTCAGAGGGTGGCTCATTATTTCGCCAATGGCCTTGAGGCACGTTTGGTTGGTGGTGGTGCGGGAACCCAGCTATTTTATGCTTCTCTGAGCTCCAAGAGGATATCTGCTGCTGAAATTTTGAAAGCTTACCAAGTTTCAATATCTGCATCTCCTTTTAAGAAGTTTGCACATTTCTTTGCAATAAAAATGATTTTTAAAGCAGCTGAAAAGGCGGAAACCCTCCATATTATTGATTTTGGCATCCTATATGGGTTCCAGTGGCCAATGCTCATCAAATTTCTTTCAAATAGAGCTGGTGGACCTCCCAAGCTACGCATCACGGGAATAGAATTTCCCCAACCCGGATTTCGTCCAGCAGAAAGAATTGAGGAAACTGGTCGTCGTCTTGCTAACTATTGCAGTCGTTTTAATGTTCCCTTTGAGTACAAAGCTATAGCATCACAAAACTGGGAAACCATCCAAATTGAGGACCTCAAGATTGAGAGGAATGAGGTACTTGCTGTGAACTGTTTGATGAGGTTAAAGAATTTTCTGGATGAGACAATTGAAGCGAATAGTCCTAGGAATGCAATTCTAAATCTAATAAGGAAGATGAAACCGGACCTCTTTGTTCAGTGCATCGTTAATGGATCCTACAATGCCCCTTTCTTTGTTACACGGTTCAGGGAGGCACTGTTCCATTTCTCGGCGTTGTATGATATGTTTGATACTTTGGTACCCCGTGAAAACCAATGGAGGCTGATGCTTGAGAAAGAAATGTACGGTCGGGAGGCTATGAACGTTGTGGCATGTGAAGGATTAGAAAGGGTTGAGAGGCCTGAGACATACAAACAATGGCAGGCAAGGGTTTCAAGGGCAGGTTTCAAGCAGCTTCCATTGAATAGAGAGCTTATGGCCAAGTTCAGGGACAAGATGGATTCGTGGTACCATAAAGATTTTGTGTTTGATGAAGACAACAACTGGATGCTTCAGGGCTGGAAGGGACGTATTTTGTACGCCTCCACTTGTTGGGTTCCAGCATAATGCGATGTGGCCCTGGGCTGAACCTGTGTCACAACTCAGGTAATGGATATCCGGTATATCCTTTTCATTCCACATTCATAGTCCAGCTTAAGCTTTACGCCATAAAACTTGGCAGTTGCTTCTTCTGTTTATGTTGCAAGCATGATGCGATGCATGGAGAACATTAATATGCTTTTTTTGTTCCGGGGTTTCAGGTCATGGTAAATCTTTTATTTATATCCAGTTCACTTGACCTTGGGTGGGGATGAACTTTAAATACAAGTTTAGGATCATTAATGTACTTGGGGGCAAGACTGTAGCAGTTGTTGTCGAAGAATTGAGATTTTGGTATGTAATGCAAAAAATCCTATATATATATATATATATATATATAGATGAGAAGGCGGACAACTCCGTCATGAGCAGGGTTGCCTGTTCGACATGTTTGGACTTTGGTGGAATAGAGGCCTTCAAAATTAGTCTTTGCATAGTTGGTCTGCCACATTAAGGGCTGTATATCCATTTTTTGGTGAGACAAAAGTTTAGGGAGGTACAACCATTTTTAGGTAGACCTTCACACCCCCCCCCCCCCCTCCCCCTCTCTCTGACTGTAAGATAACTTGTAACATTGCGTATCCTTACCAATCTTGATTGTGTTGAGTTCTTTGTCTTGACGTTCTTACACATCACACCTTAGTTTGGTCCGATACAACATAGCCTACTAAACATGCCAAAATCTGTTGATACTCTGCTCCCCAGGGCAATCTATTCCGTGGTTCTGTAATGCTTATCGAAGTGAGAAGTTTGTATTGTATCCGAAACGCTAGAGTTTGTCAATGCAAAGTCATCCAATCAATACGAAAATAATTTGTTCTACAGCTTAGTCGTCAGTCATCCTCGCCATTGCCATCCTATATGCCTGTATCTTACATAAACATGCCAATAAATTAGCGTATCGTTAACAACTCACTCTATATAATCTTCCTTATCGGATCGTCACTTAATTAAAACTGACCATCAAGTTGTTAGACGGTAGCAATGAAGAAAATTATATGATATTGAAGATTGAACAAGGAAATTGAGTTGCATGTTAAACAATAACGTAACGCGCGGTAACATATGTTGTTTATCTAAGAATTATCTTACCAGTAAACGTACATAGTCAAAGTTAAAATTGCACCGGGACTGACTGCACGATACTCTTACTCAAGGAAATGGTTATGATGAAGCACCCAATTTTATTTGTTTTTGAACTTTACAATTACTTTTAACCAACCATATGTAGGACCAAAAGGAAAGTTGTATTCTTATCACACCGTGACTATTGATAAAAACTAGATATCATTCTCACACACACACTGACACACTGGTGGGAAGCATCTAACGGGAATGATTCTTGGTTGTCATATTTAACACCAAAGGAAGAGTAAAGTGACATAAGAATACAAAACTCTCCTTCCTATCTTATTTGTCAAGGGGACGTGCGGGGAAAAACAAAGAATAAATTGTTACAGTATGAATAGGTGGCCACCTATCTAATAGCAGCCTCGTGGAAGAAGAAAGCAGAGTTGATCCAGGGTCCTACATTTAATTCTAATTTTTAAAGTTTCGTGCTTTGCTTATTGTTTCTTGTCCCGGCTTCGTCTCAATCTGATCTAATAGATTTTTTGCTACAGTCATGATAGTGATTAGACATGGTGTTTTTCAACGATCTACTAGACACGTCTTCACTTTAATTACTTGATGATGGACGATGGAGCGCAAATCTCTGCGTATTTAATTTAACTGAGTGGACAGTGGACACTTGGTGATGAACTAAACGACTTCACTTTCTTTCCTTTCTCCATATTAACTTTACACTGGCGTCCCAACAATTTGTTCAATCGTCTTCATACACGATGAAAATTTTAAATACGAGGCCCACATTTAATATTGTACATAAAGTTGGGCATCAGGCATCCTCTCCACAAACCTCTTTACTGCTTTACAACAGCCGCCATGTCCTGTTTCAAAAAATACTACTATTATTATAAGTGCGGAGTATAAAGAATAAACCTACATGACTTGTTTGAATTTTTATATTATACATAGATGTTCCAAATCTGAAGGCTGTGCGAGATTCAAGCTAATGACCCTGTTTTGTTTGACAATAGACACAGAGTAATGGTTGAGTTTGCATACAGACTTTGGACTAGTCAGACGTAGTAGATAGGTTGTGTTGTGGGTTGGAAACAAATCAATGTTCCGTTCACCAATGAGGCTTGATTCGGTTGCTGTCCATACTAAAGTATGTGTTGACCAATAAAATATTTGATTTTATTTCTTTACGAAAGAGAAGACAGACAAAAATCCAGAGTGATCGCATATTGATGTGAGAAGGAGGCCAAGTTTGAATCGGCTCCATAATTCTTAATAATATAATTCATTATCGCTTTCATCTCGTTCGGTTGTTTCTTAGTGGAGGCTTTACTTTATCTCTAGTCGCCACCGCATCAAATCTGTATTTGTTTTCTTCGGCAAGCTTCTTTAATTGCAGATATAAACAAAATTTATGAATTAAATCTCATGATGTTGTTTATATCATTACCTTTTGAAACAGGAGTCTTTTTCGCCCTTGCGACATTATTCTGCGGAAGCTTTTTTTACCAAAACAAAAAATTAGCCCTCAACCGTCAATAATGCATCGTTTTTTATTCATTCTGGCCGCCGGAATAATTTACTGATAATATTTAGCACAAGGAAAAGAGGATAATGTTAATCAATACAATAGGATGATTAGATTATTGTAATGATCAACATACAGAGCAAAGAGGAGAATTAAAACAAGATATTTAATGGACATAAGGCTGGGTCAGGGCCTCAGGGGGAATGCATCTGAGCTAATGTCACATCCATTCAAGAGTAAGATTTTTCTTTACTTTCACCCTACCAGTATGTTGCAAGTTGCAATATTAATAATAAGTTGCTTCTGCCAATTTGAATATTCCATCCAGTTTGACGTCAAACAAACCCCTGACCTTGCATTGCTTTTTGGACAGATCACAGACCTCGTTGAATAAATAACCAGAAAAAGAACATGTGACTCAGTGACTCATTATTATTATTACTATTATAAGGGGAAGGATGGCAGTGGATGAGGACTGAGGAGCATTCATTGCCATTGGACGCAGAATTTAATAAAGGATTTGGCGGAATCAATTCCAGGCTCTCCATTTTCCTATATGATTCCGTCTTCATCCTCACAGGTCACACAGACCGTAGACAGTACCACCCCTGAACTACATTCTAGCCTGACGGTGACATTGACGCCTGCTATATCTTAAGGTTGTTTAAATAAATGTGACAAGGCCTCCACTTTCGTCCAACACACGGATCAGATGGATGGCCAAGATTCTGAATTCTATGCCAGCTTGATTTCTGCAAGTGCAGCTACTCAGAGTTCTATCATTCCTGTTCCGCTCTTGGCCCGCAATATGATCTCCGCCGATGCCGTTCTCGAAAACTTTGATGGTTCCCCTGACGGAGAGGACCCTCCCCTTTCCTCGTTCTCAAATCGCACCTCAGTCAACGGGCTTATTTTTGGTTATAGATCCGTCGAATCATCTTCCGTTTCTCCGGCAAACACAGAATCTCCCGTCCATTCTGGCACCGGTTCAAATGAAGAATTTACGGAGCCTAACAAATATTCCAATAATATTCTCAGATACATAAGCGACATCCTCATGGATGAAGAAGACGACCTGGAGAGTCAACCCTGCATGTTGCAGCATTGTGTAGCACTCCGAGCTGCCGAAAAATCATTCTACGATGTCCTCACTCCCAGTAGTTCCGCATCACCTCATCAAAGCAGCAGCCATACCAGTACTGATCATTCGAATGAGGCCGATTGGCCTTCTTATTTTTGTCCTGACGAGGTGGCCCCTGATCCATTAACAGGAGCCCAAGAATGCCATTCTCAACCTGCAGATGATGAGGTGCAGACTTCAACAAGCAGTAGGTGGAGGGAAAAGAG
Organism: Acacia concinna; assembly: GCA_037177275.1. Lineage (NCBI taxonomy): Eukaryota > Viridiplantae > Streptophyta > Magnoliopsida > Fabales > Fabaceae > Acacia > Acacia concinna. Next base: position 4,405,363 of record JBAGKO010000009.1, read on the forward strand.
GAGCCATGAGATAGATAACACTGCAAACGAGGAAGAGGGAAGAGGAAGCAAGATTTCGGCGGTGTACTCGGAGGATTCAGAGCAATCAGCGGTGTTCGATGAGCTACTCGTTTTCCTGGGCGGAACAGGTCCGAGCACGGCTCGAGAATTATCATCAAAAAATGTGAATATGAACTCAAAAGGATCTCAAGGTAAGGCAAATCGCTCCAAGAAAGGGGCAAACAAAGGGGCAACAGTAGATTTGTGGACTCTGCTGACTCAATGTGCACAGGCAGTGGCAAACTTTGACCAGAGGAATGCAAACGAGCTTCTGAAGCAGATAAGGCAGCACTCTTCTCCTTTTGGGGATGGAATTGAGCGTTTGTCTCATTACTTTGCCAACGGACTGGAGATGCGTTTGGCTGCAGGAAAGCCATCTTTCACGCCGTTCGATTTCAACGGGGCTACTGCTGCTGATATGTTAAGAGCTTGCAAGCTATACATCACAGCATCTCCCTTTCAGAGAGTCACCAACTTCATGTCTACCCGAATGATCCTGAATCAAGTGGAGAACGGAAGAAGCCTTCATATTATTGATTTTGGGATCAACTATGGTTTCCAGTGGCCCTGCCTTATCCATCGTGTTTCTACCAGATCAGGAGGACCCATCAAGATCCGGATCACAGGAATCGATTTTCCTCAACCCGGATTTCGTCCTACTGAGAGGTTGGAGGAGACAGGCAGGCGTTTGGCTAAATATAGCAGAAGGTTCAATGTGCCATTTGAGTACAACTGCATTGCACAGAAATGGGAAACCATACAGCTTGAGGATCTCAAAATAGATCCGAGCGAGATAACAATTGTGAACTGCATGTACAGAATGAAGAACCTGCCCGATGAGACTGTGGAGGTGGACTGTCCGAGAGATGGTGTTTTGAAGATCATCAGGAAGATTAAACCGAGCATCTTCTTGCATGGAATTGCCAGTGGCACCTATAATGCGCCGTTTTTCCTAACACGGTTCAAGGAGGCACTTTTCCACTTCTCGACACTTTATGATATTCTTGAGGCTAACGTGGGACGTGAAGATCCGCAGAGGGTAATGGTTGAGAGAGAGATTTTTGGGAGGGACGCCATGAATGTGATAGCGTGCGAGGGGACAGAGAGAGTAGAAAGGCCGGAGACATACAAGCAGTGGCAGGTTAGGAACCAGAGAGCGGGATTCAAGCAAATATTCTTGGATGCAGAACATATCGAGAAAGCAAGAGAGTTTGTGAGGACTGAATACCATAAAGATTTTGTGGTGCATGAAAATGGCAAATGGGTTTTCCTCGGATGGAAAGGCCGTACTCTTCATGCTCTTTCCTGTTGGACGCCTGCTTAACTGATCCATCACTAACCAATAGTAATTAGTGATTGACTCGTAGGGATGCAATCAGATCTTGCGACTTGGGAATCGCCCTAAAAGATTGCTTCTTCTCGTTAAACAATAATAGCCGGGTATTTTCGAGGGTTCCTGATGAGTGATGATTCATTTCCTATGGGTTCCTTTCTTATCAATATCTAATGTATCTGTGGTTCTTCCGAAGCCCGGACCTCAAATATAAATAAAATCTCGACTACATCAATCAATGCAAAAAGAGAATACACAAAATAACACACATCCATGAGAATTTACACTAGATTTGTCACTTTTGATTATTATGTTCAATTGAGTGGGAATTTGTCTAAAAAATTTTTACTCGGCCGTTGGTTGTCCACATGTCATCACTATAATTTTTGTTAAAGTATAAATTTGTATAAAAAGTTTGACTTCTAAAGTAAATCTGCAACTTATCAAAAAAAAAAAAAAAGAATGACACCTGAAATGTCAACTTAGTATATTTGATAAACTAATTATTAAAGTTAATTAAGATATCGCCAAAGAACAGAATTGCTCCCTTTTTAAAATTTTCAAAACAAATAGATAAGAAATATTTCCAGAGTATTAGCGAATGAATTAAAATAGATAAGAAATCCCACTAGCAGGGGCAGAATCTATAGATTGCAATACTGCAAAAGACTGCGGGTCGCAGGTGTCGTCCAAGGGGCTGTAAGCATAGCAGAGTTCGTCTAAACCCTGTTATTATTCTTTAGCGCCAAATACACTGTTCACTCTAAATTGACCTTTTTTCTGGACAGACACTCTAAATTGACTTTGATTCTTCCTTTCGCTTTTTTTTTTTTTTTTTTTTGGGTCGAATCAATTGTCTAAAGAAATATCATATCATCATCCCACAGCAGTGTCACTTCATTCATGATTATAGGGATAACTGAGGTGCATTACAAATACTACTTATGGACTAAGTTACCGCAAAGGTACAATTTCCAGCTGCAACGGCGACGCATAACTACTGACTACAGTTCGGTCTGCACAAATGGATGCCAAAAATAGCAAGTTACGACGCAAACAAATAGCATTAAGAATGAGCTTATAATACTCCCAAGGAAATACGACTCAATCCGAACAAGATCTGTTACCATCTGGGAAGTCAAAACGGTCAAGTATGTAGGTAATTGGCAGCCATCATTAACTCCAGAGTTAACTCGGGTTCAATAGGAAACTCAGTCTCCTTCCCACTACACCAAACAAACAGGAATGACACGGAAAATGATAAGATTCTGATGGGGTTTCTACAGCATTTATATATAATACAGAAACTGCATTATTCATTATCCATAGCCAATACTTAAGACTCACACTAGTTGCTTGAAAAGAAAAAATTTATAGTTTCTATCACGTAAAACAAAATATACAATGCAGAGTTCCTGTCACTTGAAGCAGGAATTGGTTATATCAGAGTAATACCAATAAACAACAATTCAACCTAATATAGCCGAAAACAGGTTTCTTTTTCTCCATTGTTCTCCATCTTTGTACCACGGTAGTCAGCAGTAGTCTTAAAGACTAGGGATTGCATATCAATGGATGACCAGTAATAGCCTTTGAGCTAAAACAACACAATAAGGACAGAGGCGTGACTAAATTATGTCAAACCATGTATCCTCAATGTAGCACTGAATTCCGTAAAACTATCAGTCTATCCTTGTGAACCCATGTCAGAATTCAGAACACAGACCATTATCTTCCAGGTATAAAAGGAGCTATAACATGTCTTAAAACCCAATCAAAAAACTAAAATACATATATTTAACTTTAAAAAAAATATATATAAAGAGTTAACATGGTAGAGAGTATTCAAAATGCAGGCTTGATTGAACCAATAAAAGGATAGGGACTACCACAAACAAAGCATTAGTCCGTTCCCATGTCCAAACTCTCCAGTACCTTTCAAGGTGAAGGCTTAAATAATAAGTCCTTGTTTGGGAAGCACAGAAAAGTGTTCTTTAAGTACTTTTCCATAAACAAAACAAAATTTCTCTCACATACATTACTTTGAATGCCACAAAAGCACTTCTAAAAAGCTAAAACAAACAAGCCCTAACCTCGGCACAAATATTCACACAAGGCATTATATAACGTGAAAATATACCCAACAACATGCGCCCCCAAAACGAAAAATTTGATAATTTCTAAACCAGAGTGGAAAAAGGACAGAATTGCTCCATAAAGTTTGTCTACTAATTAATTAACAGCGTTTGAGTGTTGCAGGTAGTGGTTTAAAATTGAGGCGATCTTGATCTCAAGGTAAGATCCCTACCCATCTCCTTTCCCGATCTCTACTTTGCTTTTAAAAATCAATAATACAAAAATAAATAAGGCATTTTAGTCTGTTTGCTGATAGTGAAAAGCAAATAGATTCTGAGGTAGATAATACAGTAAGGTCTAAAAAGATACCACATCAAAGATAAAATCTTGCAAGGGCACCGACAAAATAATTAGCATGCAGAAGCAACATAACAAAATAGCAGTCGATGATATGGTCAAAGACAGGACGAAAATTGTGAGGAAGGGATTCAGAACCTAGCGAATTGCAGGTGCCAATAGAAATACTGGCAAATCTTCTCGAGAATGGTGGTGCTGATCTCAGGGAAAGTCACTTCGCCGTGCTGCCTCTCAGCAAAACTACCTGTTACGGAAATCCCTCCATCAGAATATTATGATCTTGAAGCATCATATAGAAAAATGAAACCCTAGTCCTCCTTGAGAACAACAAAACCAATAAATCCGTCAATGAGGTAGCGACGAATGAACAAACCAGGAGAGGTGAGCATGTTATGTATCGTCTGTGAAACCATAGCTGCTTCTTTATCGACCACAAATTCGAATCCCTCCGCGCTGATGAGCTTCACAGTGTCTTCCTTCTTCATCTTGCCCGATTCTTTCCTTCTCACACCAAACGTGGGAGCCAAAATGGCTAGTGGAAAATGGGAGTGGCCCGATGAGAGACGGCACGGGCTTCGACCCTGATACGACGGACTCCCTTTATTTTCCGTTTCCTATTAAAATGGGAAAACCCTAAAAAAAAAAAAAAAGAAAAAAAAGAAAAATAGGAAAATAGGAAAATATCAATTAAGAGCAGTGAAATAAAAAAAATCTTAAATCAGTTTTTTTATATTTTTTTATGTAATTATGAAAATGCAGCTGAATTTTTAACAACATGACTATCGTAATTCACAATAAAAGTATATTAATTAATAACATTAGCACAAACAACTCACAGCGTAAAT
>JBAGKO010000009.1:4410112-4429302 GCA_037177275.1 Acacia concinna
TGAATGGATTTATATATTGCCTCAATTTTAATTTCTATGAAAATTAAATTTCTTATACAACATGCACATACAAAATCATATTACTACATATGCATTATACTTTACTATTACATATGTGAATAGGGTCTAACTTATGCGAGTTATTTAATTATTTTTTTATACATATTGACAAAGAGTAATTTTGTCAATTAATTTATTATTATTAGTGGGAATATGGTTATATTTAATAAAATAATATATAATTTCAAGTCATTATACATATATGTAGATAAGGGGTAATTTGGTCTATTGATATGTTATTATCATATATTACCATACTTAATGTAATCCAACCAAACGTGTTCATGTTTATGTATCATCTTTTCTTACTAACAAACCAAACAACTTCATGTAATCATCATTACATTACTTTCCATTATATTGTATTACATTCCATTACATTCCTTTTGATTCCGTGAATCAAACGGGCACTAAGGGATTTAGGAAACTAGGAATTATATAGTTAGTTAAATAGTCAGTTAGTTAGTTAGTTATTGAGAGTAGTGGTCGAGCGGCACTAACCTAGAATGGTGTAACTATTATAAAGCGATCCTAACCAAGAGAGGTATAGCAATGGTCCTAAGCGCCTAGTTATATTTCCCTAAGGTCTAAGATTTACTATAAATAGAAACAAAACCCTCCTACTATGTTCTGTTTTATTCTGCTATGTAATACGAGTAAATCTAAGGTGTTAGATCTTATGTTTTGATTATAACTAAATTTATGATGATTTAAAAAGTGTATTAAATTGTGTTAAACTAAAAGGAAATTATTTGAACAAGTAGACTTGAGTAATATCCATTTAGTAAATATGATATAAGAATTTTGAAACTGATCTAGAAGGTTTGCTGATTTGCTAGCCTCGAGGTTTCATGAGAACCTTGAGGTTTTCAGCCTTGCCACAACAGCAAGGTTTGTGGCAAGCCTTGCCATAACAGCAATGTTTTGCAATAAACCTTGCTCAGAGCAAAGAGTGACCACAAACCTCGAGGTTACAGTCTTCCTCACTTTGAGGCAATGTTTTAAACTAACCTTGTCATTGGTGCAAGGTTTGCTCAAAACCTTGCAGTTGGCAAGGTTGAGCCATAACCTCGAGGTTATTGGACTTTTACCACAATTGCAAGGTTTGTGGAAAACCTTGCTGAGGTAGTAAGGCTGGGCCAAAACCTTACCGTTGGCAAGATGAAACCTAAACCTCGAGGGTGAGATGTAACCTTGAGGTTATGGGCTCTTTCAATAACAGCAAGGTTAGTCCAGAATCTTACTATTGGAGCAAGGTTTGGGAGAAACCTTGCAGTCTTGAGAAATTGGAATGAGTCTCGAGGGTGGACATTAGCCTCGAGGCTGGAACAAGCCTTAGTAACCCATCAAGGTTTCTCAATTACTTTTCTTTATATTTCAAAACCTTACAAGTAGGACATCATCAAAGAATCCTCGAGGTTATTCATTGACCTTGAGGATGGTAAACTCTTTTAACTTAACATTTTCACATTCTATGAATTTCTCATTATAAAAAACCCGAGACCTCATGGGTTGATTTTAACCTTAAGGGTACAAGCATACTATGTACTATAATTTCCAAAGAGTAACCTAGAGTTAAGATTTATTCCTTAAAGGTGTGATCTAATATGGTTGAAACCTTAATATTATTTCTAAACCTTTAGGTGATTCAAATTTATAAAATCCTTGAGGATACACTCTTCTAAAACTTCATGTGTTAAGTATTAGCCAAATCCCTGAGAATACTGATTTGTAAAGATTACCTCAAGAAACCTTAGAAACCTCAAGAGAATTTCAAAATTCAAGTTTTCCAGAAAACAAAGCATTGTAGCGTAAATTTCTTAATCATTCAAGCTACTGTTTTATTGATACCCACTTGTTTCTAACATTTACAAATGACCTCCATTATGCATAAGAACATGTTACAAATTTCTTCAAGGACACACAAGCTTGATTCATCCAAAATGGTAATTGTGTCAGAAGCATTTAACGCTTCACCAAATTTGGCAAAACTCCACCCACCAACCTTCTCCCATTCAACAGATATATTTATTATTCAGAAGAGAAATCCATTGTGTCTCTCAACGGAAACAACCTAGAGGAATGGTGAGAACTTAATGGCTACAAACTAAACTTCAAGGGACATCAATTCCTCGGATAATATAAATGCTCAAACAATAATGACAACAACAACTAACGACCAAAGTGAAACATTACTAAGGGCCCGTTTGGCTATGACTTATGAAAAGTAACCTATTTGGCTTTATGTGGCTTATGATAAGTAACTTATAAAAATAAGTAACTTATGATAAGTCAATTATGTTTGGATAAGAGTAGCAGAAGTGACTTATGTTCATAAGTTACTTGTGTTTGGATGAGATAAGTAAAAAAGTGACTTATGATTTTTTAGTGAATTTTATGATGAATTTTTTTTGCTTATATTTTGGGAAAAAATGTTGTAATGTATGTGAAAAAATAATACTAATTATATGGAGCGAGAATTTTCTTTCCACATTTTGCCTATTAATTTAAGGGATTTTAATTAAAGTATTACAGGTTGAGATTTAATAGAAATAGTTAAGATTAGGTAAAAGAATAAAATAATTATAATTATTAAAAATAAAAAAAGAAAGAAATAAAAAATTTTAGATTATTATTATAATTTTATTAGACAGCCACCATTTTTTTTGTTTACAAGTTGTTCGTCATCTTCTTCATGGGGCTGGAGCAAAAAACAAGAGCAAAAACCAGGGAATGAGGTGTCGTTGACATCCTCTGTTTCTTCATCTTCTTGATTGTAGTATGAACTAAAGGGAAATATATTCTGGCTGGAGAAGGTGCCATCGCTGCTGCTTCTTCTTGTTCTTTTTCTGGCGAGCTCAACTAGCACCGTGTATCTCCGTCACTGCGACACATGGGTCATCAGCACCCACACCTCGTGCGAGCACTTCATTCGAGGGTCACCAGGAACACCTTTGGCGAACCCCCCAGGATCAGCGAAGGTGAGAGTGAGGGAGTATTGTTTGTGTTTTCGAACTGGGAGAGAGAAGACGTTTTATGCATAATAGAGAAAGAGAGAGAGAGAGAGAGTCGCTACTGCACCGCTAACGCCTGATAAGCCATATGGCGGGGCTTTCTTTTTTCAGTCACTTTTGGAGATAAGTGGCTTATTATGTACAGCCTCAACCAAACACCCAAAAACAGAAAGCTACTTATTTTTATCTGATGTCGCCCTAAAACGCTGTGAAACACCTTCACCAAACAGGCTCTAAGAGTGTTGCATTCATTATTGTCATAAATTTTATTGTTGTTCTTCAATGTGAATCTTTCAATTCTATTGAGAGAGTATTTGTTACATTCTGAAAACAATTGTGAGTTACTCAAAGTTGGGAGACTTTGAGTGGGGACTTGGATTGATCTTGTAAGGGGGAGTGAACTCTTAAAGTGTCAATCGAGTCTGTATTGAGGCGCCAAGAGCCCGTTGAAATCTTGAGAGAATAGTACAACTCAGTGGATACTGAGAACTGGATGTAGGTCATGAGTTTTGACCGAATCAATATACGTGTGTGTGCCTTAAGCTTTCAAAAAAAATTATAACACACAATTCACCCCCTCTTGGGTGTAAAACTTGCATCAACATGAGGGATTATTTATAATCCTATTCTTCTTCTACTTCCCCTTTGCTTCTCTATCAATCTCTTTCCCTATTTCCCTTAATTTATGGGCATTACCATAACACATAGCCTTCTAGTTTTTCCTAAAGGGGAAGCGATGGTTTCTTTAACAACTGCCATTGAATCAATGCAAAGTGTGACATATGTATCCTGTTTTTACTTATTTTTAAGAATAAAAGTTCCAATTGTCATCTTCAACAACTTTGGTCGGTTCATTTCCTACTTTATAATCTTTAGTAGTTGCTAGTTGGGTGTTAAAGGCATTCAACATTCTATTTGATGCAAAAGTTTGTTGAATTGAAATCCCTAGGTAATAAACTGCAAATAATATCTACATTTGTTGTTGACTATATGAAGTAATATACCTACATTGAAGCGCAATATGATATTTATCAGGTAACTCAAGTATTGGAAATTTTTTATAAAATAATTGATAATTGATATCAACAAGTTTTGAAATGTTTCTATTTGCAGCTAAATCTTTTTTTTAATACATTTCTTGCAGTTAAATCTATTTTAAATACATTTCTTGTAGCTAAATCTTTTGATTTGTTCTTAATATTACATTTCAGGCATGCAATGGGATCTCTAGTATTTATGTTACTCAAGTGCATCATCTTCCAAAGAATGAAATTCACCATCTATTCTCAGTACGAAGCTTTTGCAATAAAATTACGGTTGGAACGGGGCCAGGGGTGAAAATGGTAAATATAAGGGTGACCTAACACAGGTAAGGTACTAATAAAACGTTGACTTATATTTTCTCAAATTAATAGCAATAAGTTTATTAGTAGTATTACTTTTCTTGGTTCTAAAAAAAACTATTTCTAAAACCTTAAAATATTTTGCAAAGACATCATTCGTTCTCTCAAATTTCTCACTTACTCGCCACTTTTTCCCACCTGTCTTCAGTCTCTAACCATATACATGCATTTGGCGTTTTGCATTCTCGCTGGAAATGACAGTCAAGGGAAAGGAAGTCATAGGCAAAGATTCCTCCTAAAAGAGGAAGCAAAGCAATGGGGATGACAAGTCTAATTGTATGTGGCTGCAAGTTTAGTGAGTTTAGACTTTACGTAGTTGTCAAGACACATGGTGTTATTTATTTAATTTTCATTTAATAAGTATTTTGTCTCATCTTAGGTCATGTATGCAAGTCATGAAATTTTGAATGATGAATATTTGTTCCCACTTGAATTGAAAGATGGTTGGAATTATATTTCATTTTGAAGCTTTTGAATTATAAGAATTCAATTTATAATTCATATTGAGTTGTTGAGACCTTGTAGATTGAACTATATATTTTTTAGACTCAAGTTCCTTTTAGGATATGACTTAAATGATGGATTAGAAAAGAAATAGGGCAAATATTTTTTAAAAGAAAAAAACACTAAAATTTAGACTAATTGTAAGAAATATAAGGTCTATTATGAGGTCTAAAAATTCATACATGTAAGACTTGATATGAACCAAGCGGGGTCTAAAAAGTCAAAATTTTTAGACCATTTTTTTATCAGGTCTAAAACACAATTTTTGTAGTAGTGTACTTGTTTGAACTCGCAATTTAGAATCATGTTGATGTAAATTGAGACAAAACTAATCATACATATTTACTTCATACATTGTAATTATTAAAAAATTATTTTTGAAGGCTTAATTATCATCCCAAACAAAGTGCTACAAGAATTTAGTTATGACCGAGTATATTTAAGTTCATATTCAAATACTCGATCTTATTAAATAACTACAATTTTAAAATCTTTCATGATATGCCTTTCGGTCCCTATTATAAAGAACAATCTCTTTCGTGTAGGTGATCTTTAATATGATAAATAAATTTGAAATTTTAAACATGTCTTTCTATTTTATCCTTTCCCCCTCACTATCACTTTGCAATAAAAGGGTTAATGGGCAATTTCATACATAAAGTTTTCTAGAAGGGCAATTTTGTATCGGAAGTTTTTGTGGACCATTTTCCCCTAAAGTTTCAAAAGGAAGCAATTTTGCCCTTATCGTTATCTCCGTTAATTTTAATTGTTAATTTACCAAATATGCTAAGCTAGTAACCCACGTGTCATTCATGTTATTTTTTGTAAGGAGCAAATTTGCCTTAAAAGATTTAAATTTAACTTTAAAAAAAATGAAGTATATGACACATTGATTTCTAAGGCAAATTTGTACCTTAACAAAAAAAAACCGGAATAACACAGAGACCGTCAATTCAGCATATTAAGTCAACTAATGATCCAAGTTAACGAACATAGTTATAAGGGCAAAATTGCTCTCGTATAGCCTCCTTATAAATAAGGTCTATATTAGAAAGAAGAATATGCACTCCCTCTATCCTTATATAAGGGTTTTTTTAATGGACTTGTGGATTCTCTAAAACCATTAAAATTATTTAAAAGTAATAAATATACCGGGAATATATTTTCCCCCAAAAATGTCATTATTTATGAGTGAATAAGAGAGGTAACGATGAGAAAATGATGAAAAAATAATATACAAGTAAAATATGATGCGAGATAATATAAGAAATGGAGGAGAATAAAAGGAATGAATCACATTTTAATTAATAAATTGCATAAATTATGAAATTAATTGAAGATAAAGGGGATAAAAATATATTTATTATTCATTTACACCAACTCAAATAAGACCAAATAAAATTCTAGTTAAAAAAGACAAGAGATATGGTAAAAGAGATAAGCTCGTATAAAAAATGATACCTTACATATATAGACATAAGGAGTACCTAACACATTTATTGCTCTTAATTACTATTCTTAACTAGTGTGAGGCCTTGTTATATCTCTTTGGCCTTGTTTGATACGAAGTACTGAGAGGTAGAAGCTATGATTGTGCCACTTGGAGTTATTTGGTAGGAGATAATGAGAATAACTAGGAATTTAGAGTATGACAAAAGTGGAATTTGTGTAAATAGACCTCCCCTAATGTTGTGTTTTCAATTATGATATTGTAAATTTTAGAAGAAAAAAATATCCCATTATAATATATTATGGACAAAAATATTGCCCACACCCAACCTAACAACTTCGACAATAACCTCATCTCCTTCGATGGCCACCTTAGTTCTGTCCCTACAACCACTTTGTCTCTGTCCTTCTCACCTCCTCATCTCCTTCCCTCAACATCCTCCTTATCAGGCACCATTAACGACTTCTAATTTAATGGCGAGAATGAATTGGAATAAATCTACAAGGATGAGAGAGTTACTATTACAAAAAACACTTGTAATGTCCAATTTTAGAGGCTTTTAACGTCCTTTTCTTGGGAGACGTAGAAAGTAAAGAAACCACGTCCATAAAAAAGGGACATGGAAAGGACATACCATGTCCCCAAATGGTTTTAGGGACATGGTAAGGTCCTTCCTGACCCAAAAAAATTTGAAATGTGAACGCAAGCTAAAATTTACAATAGAGATGAGCAAGCTCCTAGATAAGGATGGCTTCTAACGGAGTGAAGAGAGGGAGAGTGGGAGCTTCAACTTAGTGAGTTAGTGATGTGGAGAGACAAGCGATGGTTGAAGAACTTAATGGCGCAGAGATCAACTATGAAATAACAGTGGACAAGATTGAGGTAGTCGAAGCACCAAACAATGACATCATGTAGTGATGGGAGGAAGAGTGGAGGTTTTAACCATGTCAAGTAAGAAGGGCCCATGGCAACATGTGTGAAGGACCCGTGGCGACATGAATGAGCTACATTGTTGAAGGATTGAAGATGATAAGTAGGAATGAGCAACAACCATGAAGGAAAATATAAAGGAGAGAATAGAAGAGAGAATGGGGTTAAATGTGTTCAATAGAGAAGAGAAAAATAAGACTTTTATAATAGAAAAAGAAATGGGTACGAGCGTGCAAGGGTTTCTAAATAAGTTTACCCATAACCTTTTCACACCCCAAATTATAATTGGTGACATGGTAAGTGAGAATCTATATCCCTAATTATAATTAGGGACGTGAAAAGTCCTTGGGGACTATCAACATCCCCAAACATATTTTAGGGACGTTAATAGTCCCTGTGTTGGGGACTTTTCATGCCCCCAATGACTTTTGGGGATATGGAAAGTTCCCTTTCTATGTCTAAATTCTTTTTAGGGTGTTGAAGATCATCGGAACACTTTAAAAATTACAAAAATGCTGTTGTGTTTGTTTTTGACATCTTTTTTCTTTATATATAGAAAAAGTGATGTTATTATGGGAAGTAAGTTATCTTTTCTGTAGTAGTGAGTCGTGGGTTGGAGTAGAAGTATAGTATATCTTGTGAACTACCAACGGGGTATCACCATGGCCATTCTCGTTGCTCCAACCATCTCCTGTTTGTTGTTTTTGTTTGATGCTTCAATGTCCATCGTCTTTCTTCACTTTCCATCTCTGACTTATTTCTAGCCACGTTTAGTAATATAGGCAATGGAAACTTAATTTTATTTATGAGAATTTTTTCATAGTTTTTACAAATTTTCCCTAAAGCTAAGAGCATTGGCACAATGATTAACATCTAGGTTGTTTTAAGGGGTCTTTTGGGATAACCTTTTTTAAACTTATGGAGATCGTTGGACAGAAAATGGAAATTTTGGAAATCTCCGTATCTCTTCCAAGGAGGGAAATGAGATTATTGTGACTTCACTGGGAAGACCAAAGGCACCCATGAACGATAGACAAATTCTTTTTATTTTTTATAGGGTATCATAGTCATTTAATAATTTATATATGACTAAAAAATAAAATTAATACAATCCTTTCCTTTAAATTTTACCTTATATCAAAGGTAATTTTCAAAACTTAACCTACTCTTAATCTTATTCTCAATCCATCAAAATTCAAATCTACGTATCAAACAATGCATCTACGTCTTAAGTTTGTATCGAGACACTAGTGTTGGGGAACAACACCAAACTCCAAATAGCATACGCAATAATAATAATATAATAATAATAAAACTAGTATTTTGAAGGGAAAATGACACTAAATTCTAATAATATAAAAAAATCTCATAATTTGTCAATAACAAGTGATTAAGCAATCATGGACAAGTCTAGTCCTAACTATAAGAGTTAATTGACTTTTTATATAGAGATTAAAGAAGCTAAATAAGTTACTTAATCATAGCATTTGTAATGTATCATTATATTATATATTAATTTATAAGTTGGATAAATTAATTAAAAGAAAAATACTAAATTTAAATATTTGAAAGGAAATAACAAGTTTAAATACTTTAAAGCAATATAATTAACTTTTTTTTAATATTATCTAAAAGAGTCACTAATATTATATTAAGGGCCAAGTAGTAGTATTATTTTTAATTAGGACTTAAATGTCACTTCCCTTATTTTTAACCCTATAATTTGATAGTTAGTAGGGAAAATTGCTTTAAGGTTCCGAGCAAATGAATATATGTTAAAGAAGTCTTGAGATAAAAATAAATTACTGTCAAGTATCAGAGTTATTAATGGCGCAGGGGTTGTTATTAACAAGTAACAACCCCAGGGGCGCCAGTTGTTAATGGGGATTTGGTATTAATATTTTTCTTAGGGAAATTTACACTGAGGTCCCGAGTAAGGAAATATACGTCAAAGAGGTCCTAAGACATAAATTAATTACTGTCAAGTCCCAGGGTTGTTAATGGCGCCCTTAGATTGTCAATGCGGGGTTGTCAATAACAACTCAAGAGTTGTTAATGGGGACTTGACAATAATAAATTTTTTAACTTAGGACTTGAGAGAAGTATATTTTTTTCACGTGACCTATTTGATGTATATTTCATTATTTGTGACCTAAGTGTAATTTTCCCTTTTTCTTATATTGGGGCCTGACAATATTATTTTCTCATCTTAAAACTTCTTTGACGTATATTCCTTTACTCGAGATTTTAATGTAGTTTTCGCTAGTTATTATTCCTATAAAAATCATTAGTGAGGGTATTATCGTTTCTCACTTCATTCGCTCCTCTATTTTATATATTCCCTTTTCTATTTATAAGACCCAGTTGACTTTTTTAGAGAATCCTAGAAAAATACTAAAAAAGTTAATTTCATTACTTAATCATATCATATCTTATATTTTATTATATTATATATTAGTTCACAAGTCAAACAACATAATTTGAAGAAAAACAATAAATTTTAATGTTTTAAAGTAATGTAATTAGTTTTTGAAGAAAAATAATAAATTTTAATGTTTTAAAGTAATATAATTAGTTTTTTTAAGATTTTTTTAAAATTTTTAAAAAAAGTCAGATATTATAAATAGCAACAGATACAGTGTGTGTGATCTATCGCGCAAGTGTGGTAAAAAACAAAGGAAAACAGTTTTCAGGCTGAAGCCCTAGACCGCTTGTAAATTCTCGCAACACACTCGACCTCTGCTCGCTCGTAGTGAGAGACAGGGAAGGAAGCATGGCGTTATCCAAAACGGCAGGACCCGTTCCGGTGGCCCACAACCCTTCTCAACCGGCAAAGCTACGATGGGGCGAGCTTGATGAGGACGATGGGGAGGATCTTGACTTTCTGCTGCCGCCGCGACAGATCATAGGTCCTGATGAGAACGGCATAAAGAAGGTCATTGAGTACAAATTCAATGAGGATGGAAATAAGGTCAAGATTACGACCACCACCCGGACTCGAAAGCTTGCTAATGCTCGCCTCAGTAAGCGAGCCGTTGAGAGGCGATCCTGGGCTAAGTTTGGCGATGCTGTTCACGAGGATGTTGGTAGCAGGCTCACCATGGTATCCACCGAAGAGATCCTCCTCGAACGACCTAGGGCCCCTGGTTTGTTTCTACCCCGTTTTACTTTATTTTGTACCTCCTTTTTTTCGTTTTTCTTGTCCCTTTTGGGGCCAAGTCATGTTTGAAGATGCATAGATTTTTCTGTGATGACTTGTTGTCCTGTCAAGATATGTTCCTGTTTTTCCCCAAATATATTAAAGGCCTGAGGTCTGCTTCAGATTTCAGCTGAGTAGGATTGCTTTTCAAGAGAATTTAGGGAAATATGATCCTTGGTATTAAGAAAAGCATCCAAAAGGCTGCCTCAATTTGATTGCAGATGTAGTGAAAATTTTTTTGGGTACTAACCGTCAAAATAAGGCATGCTTTTTTCCCAAAAAATAAAATCAGTAGTATGATAAGTTCTAGAGTTTATTTAGATTTTGTTATTACTGAAAATAGTAATGGAACACGTTTAGTGGTTATTTATTTATGTATCGGAAGGATTTCTAAGAATCACTGTTTGACAATATATTCTGTGTGATTGATTGTGTATGTTAATTTGGTGCGTATAATTCTCTTTTTTCCTTGCAAGTCCAATTCTTTTGAACGCTGCTAGTTTTTTTTTTTTTTTTTAAATTTTTGGGAGATATAGGGCAAGTGATAATGCTATGATATTGGTGTTATGAAATTATTTATGACCTGCTTTCTTATAATCAGCTTTCTCTCCTTCATGATAAAACTAAGCTTTCTTATAATCAGCTTTCTCTCCTTCATGATAAAACTAAGGATTAAGGGGATTATAATTTCTATATTCCGTATTGTTATCTCGTAACAATAACTGTCTTAAGTTTGCACATTGGATTAAGTTGTGGAAGGTAAAATCTCTGCTTTATTGTTATTTTTCTTATTGCTTCCTTATTTAAGTGGAAGGCATTAAGACAAAATTCGCTTATTTGTATACCATACGGTCTAGCAGTTATTATTAGCCTACTTTATGGGATTTCCCTGGAGACCACTCAGTCTGTTTGTGAAGTTTTGAACTGTTTCATTGGTTAAATTCATTCATCGTTGTGTGGAAACCTGGATATCTAAGGTTTATGTATTCAAATGTGAAGCTCTTGATATTATGCTTCTCGAGTGCATGTAAATTTTAGAAGCATCTGCGGCTGCAATAGTGTTATTAGTTTCAACAGATTACATGAGTTTGTGCTTGCCTTAATTTGGAAAGGGAATAAAATATTGGTTATTGAATTTTCTACACTTTTTAAGGGTGTGTGTGTTAAACTTGTGGCCCTGTACTCAAACCCTTATCCATGTGGCTATATGAGCAAGCATTAGTTGACTCCCATGCTAAAATGCTTGATTTACAGTTGCTATTACATTTGCATGATATGGCTTTACTATTGAAGATTGCTATTTTATTATTCCTTTGACCTTGTAATTCTTTATAGTTGTAAGACTGTAAAGCAAAGATGACATTGCATATTGTTTATGTGCATGTTGGTTTCAGTCCCTAAATTTCTGAAGCTGTCTTTATTTTTATTCATAATGAACCTGCTCTTGTAGAGCAGTTAGTCTGCTATATCCATAACCATGCCCTTGTCAATGTTAGTGTGCTATATCCATAACTATGCCAGTGTCAACAGGTAGCAAAGCAGAAGAACCAAAGGTTGCTGGAGACCCGCTGGCACAATTCCAGAAAGGTGCAGTTCTCATGGTATGCAGGACTTGTGGGAAGAAGGGCGATCACTGGACATCAAGGTGTCCTTACAAAGATCTTGCCCCATCAGTTGAGGGGTTTGTTGATAAACCTGCAGCTTCTGAAGCTGCAACTACTGCTTCTGGTCCAGCTAAGGGGGCATATGTTCCTCCTAGTATGAGAGCGGGTGCAGAAAGGACTGGATCAGACATGCGCCGTAGGAATGACGAAAATTCTGTACGTGTCACCAATCTTTCAGAAGACACTAGAGAGCCTGATTTACAGGAGCTGTTCCGTCCTTTTGGTGCTGTAAGCAGAGTCTATGTTGCTATCGACCAAAAGACTGGCATGAGCAGGGGATTTGGCTTTGTTAACTTTGTAAACAGGGAAGATGCGCAGAGAGCTATTAACAAGCTCAATGGATATGGGTACGATAATCTCATCCTCAGAGTTGAATGGGCCACCCCGAGGGCAAACTAAATTGTGTGATTGCCCCTGTTTTGAAACAATAATGTGAATTCTATCTAGTTTTGCAACCAAAATGATGTATGTTCTACACCCAGTTGACATCTTTCTTTTCATTTTGTTAGAAGTTAACGTTCAACATATTATGCCTTGCTAATCACTGGTATGGTACTGCTTATTTAAGTATTATATTGCCATTTGGTGATTCCTTGAGGAATAGATGACGCTGGTATCCCAATCTTGATCTAACTGAACGATATGAATTTGTTATGCCTTACCGGTTGCTTTCCAGATTGGCTGAGAAGATGAAATAATTTTTTGAAAATGGATAAAGGTGTTTAAATGACTTCTAACATTTATCAAAGGGGTAAAAATAACCTTTAACAGTTTTTTGTGCCAAAAGTAATCACTAACACTTGAAAATAGGACAAAATGTTAACACCTCTAAATCAAAAAAACGTTTGTAAATATTGTCCCAGGTGGAGGGAACACATACGCATTGACGCAAGCTTTGAAGAAGACGAAAGCTTGACACCTACCCACTCGAGATTTGCTTGAAACTCCATGGGCGACAAGCTTTGAAGAAGACGCAGAAGGTCTGATACAAACAAGGAGAGCAGTGATCAAGTCGGCGTTTAAGAGTGGCTTCTCTTATCATCATCAATAGTGTTGGGAAGGGGCAGAAGAAGGGTGGCTTCCCTAGTCATCATCGAGCTTGGTGTTGAAAAGGAAAGCTCATCGTCATCGTTAACTTGAAAAATGGTGTTGACACCGTCGGGAGTAAAGTCAAGCTTCCTAATACTCGTTTCCAAAAATGTTGTCCGTCGGGAGTAAAATGGTGTCTAGCCAAGACATGGTGTGGTTGTGAGTAGAGGAATGATGCCAATGCCAAGAGCAGGTTAGGTTCACTGTTAATGAGGAAAGTAACAGAGCAATAACAATGCCCTGTTAGTGAGGCAAGAAACAAAGCAATCTTAGCTCCACCCATGAAATCTTCTTGCAAGTCCTTCAAACATATCTCAAGGCAAAGTTCTCGAGCACCAGGATCAACGCAGTATAGAGAACACATCGTCTAGGGGAAGAAGAAGAGAGTGAGGCATGTGCCATCAGTGCAAAAAGCTTTCCATGATCACCATTAACGCCCCCAAGTTGGTTTCCTTCCCTTTCCCACGCACTATGGAAATTGGGTTTCGATAGCACAGTGAGGATGCCAGAGTTCTGGGGGAAGTGAGGCTCAGCCGGTTGTTTTTAGTAGGAAAAAGGGGTTGATAAAGGCATTGATTCTCTGCTTCAGGGACATCACCAAACAAAAAAGTTCAGCCTCATTGAGCTTATAGCTAGCGGTGGGGACAAAGGGTGGAGAGAGGATGAAAATTTTAAGTAGACTGACGGAATAGGAAGACATTCACCGATGTCGAGACGCATTAAGGTCCATGTGGGTGGTGGCTAAAAAGGCTTAGAATTGAGAGGGGGCAAAAGATAAGAAGAGAGGAGAGTGAGTAAGGAAGAAGGAACCTGCCATGCCAACATCCAACTCACCTATCATATCACATGTTTAAGTTAAATTAGGCCTAATTAATGGTCAACGTTTTTTACTATAATGATGTTAAACATTTTGCACAATTTTTAAGTGTTGATGGTTGCTTTTAATATAAAAAATTGTTGAAGTTTACTTTTACTCCTTTAATAAATGTTAGAAATTATTTAAGCACATTTACCTTTAAAAATTACATTACTTTTCAATGGTCTAATAGGCTAGATGTAAATTACGGACGTCCTTCACTTTGGCGCGGAACTTTACTCATTATCTACGAGGGAAATGATAGTAAGCACGCGCTAAGGCAATTTATACAATTTTGAGAAAAATATAGTAGTAACATTTAGATCTCCCTTGTTTATCAAAAAGGTAAACTTCATATATATATATATATATATATTAATGAATTTGGGACAAATTATTATTGCTTCTCTACCTGTCTCCTACTTATGTGTGTTTTGTCATCTATTTCCCTTATTCTACATGGCTTGCCTGTCACCCAAATTCAATTATGGCCACGTGAATGTTAAGTTACATATATATACCACCAACAACAACAAAACACTTAGTCACTAACACCATATTTTTATCTGCCAAAACCAGAAGGGAAGGTATATACTGGATAGGGTCATTTAAGCTTACAAATCACAGAAATATTCCCCTAAGTGTCAAAGATAATATCCTTATGATTCTTTGAAAGAATCGACAAACAATTCGAATCAGAGTCGAACAGATGCAATAAGCAAATGAAAACATAAATCCAAGTTGGTAACAACCAAATCGAACTAATGCAAAGACAACAACTTACTTGAGCTCTTGATTTTTGTTGCCCCTGCCGACGAAGAAACAGTCCGATGACTCGAGAGAGAGGGAGAGAGGAAACTTTCGCCGAAGCAGTGGAAGAATGTTGACGATGGCTGCCAGTGGACGATGATGGTGAACGATGATGATATCAAGTGGTTTGGAAGGAAATTGTTTTATTTAGGTTAAATTAATCTAGGGCAATCTTGGCAAAAAAATATTACAAATGAGGATATTTTTGTCTACGAATTTTGGAATCCCAGGCTAAAAATTTCAAAACCAAGGGGAGGTGGCTTTGCAGAAATCCCTCCTATGTGGTATTCAAATCCCTAACCTAACCCCAGTCCATCATACCAAACGAGCCTAATAGCCAAATCCCTGACCCAATCCCTCTCCCTGCCCATCAATCTCTTGTACCAAATAAGGCCTTAGGGACTTATGCTCTCTCTGCCATAAGAATTTTCTTGGATAAATAAAAATGGGAATGACACTTGCAATGAGTTTGGATTGCTTAGAATAGTTGTAAGAAAACTACTTTATTTGCAATCGGATTTATGCAAAAATAATATTGGGTAAAAGTTAGATTGTGTGATGTAATTTATATTTGGAATGGTGGTAATATAAGTTATTTATTTAAAAGAAAAATTTAAATATAAGAATCATTTTTTTAGAGAATTCTAAAAAAAATAATTAAGGGTGTGTTTGGAATAACAATAAGATAATTGACTTATTTATAGTTGGACTTATGGAAGTCAGATTATGTAATGTGATTAATATGTTTAGATTGACGGTAGCATAAGAAACTTATAAGTTACTCATGTAAAAGTAAAACTTGTTTGATTAATAGGGTAAAAAGTAACTTATTGTGGTAAATAACTGAAAAGGACATGAATATTAGTAAATATATTACATACATATAAATATTGTGAAATTTTAAAATTATAACAGAAAAAAGAAAAATAAATTAAAACAAAAGGAAAAGAAAAAAATCTAAAAACATATAATTAATAATAAAGTTAAATGATTAAAATAAATGAAAAGGACATAAATATTTATCAATATATTACATACATATAAATATTGTGAAATTTTAAAATTATAGCAGAAAAAAGAAAAATAAATTAAAACAAAAGAAAAAGAAAAAAAAATCTAAAAACATATAATTAATAATAAAGTTAAATGATTAAAATTCTCCTTTCTCTTCATGCTCATGTAATCTTCGGGAAAAATAGCTCTACTTTTACTTTCACGACTCCCTTTTGCTCTATTTTACCTCCTCTCTTTATTTTCTGTTGGGATGTTCCATGGCATCTGATTTTTTTTTTCTGTCGCTTTTCAGCATTGGATTATCTACTAGCTTTCTAGGTGTTGTAAAAAGTAAGATGGGAAAATTTACTCAAATATTATAAATAAAATAAATAAATACCAAAATACAATAGTTTTTAAAATATTTACTCAGATGCTACAGGGAAATTCGACTTAAGTTTGTGCGAATTTCAAAAATCGCACATAGCATGTGCGAGTTCTTCAGAGTGGAGGAGAGAGGGAAAAAAATTGCACTGAACTCGCATAAGCTATATGCGAGTTCAGTGGGCCCACGCCTGTGTCATATGTCAGGTTGAACTCGCATAAGCCTTATGCGAGTTCAACCTGGTGGGCCCCAGGTTGATGTGATGAACTCGCATAAGCTTTATGCGAGTTCAACCTGACACTCATAGAAAATCGTGTGTGCAGGTATGTGTTCCCCATGCGTAAAGACTCCACTCTGCGTTTTTTTTTACTTTCGTTTCTCGTGATTACACAGTTCCTCACCCCCTTCTATATATACATGCCTGCACGCCCTCAACTCTCACTCATCAGTAGCATTCTTCCTCTGGGGTCATGCTCGCCTCTCTCCCTCCTCACTTTCTTCCTTTTTCTTGCATAACTTCAGGTTCTCTTCTCTCCCTCATCACTAATATTCTTCTTCTTGTATTGCGTCAAGCTCTCTTCTCTTTCTCATCTATGTTGCATTACCTTGTTTCCAGTTGTATTTAGCTTGTGCTTTGGTGTTTGAAATTTGGATATTTTCATTACAACGGTAAGTAATTTTTTATGTGTAATTTTTGTTTTCAAATTGTATAGTTTGGTAATATTTATGTTACGCTAATAACTGTTGTTTGACTGTATATCTTATTAACAGTTGGTAAGTGTTGGGTTGAAGAAGCTGAAAGTTCAATTCCGTGCCTCTTATTTGAACTGTAAGTACGTTTGTGTGTTATATATTAATTCATGTGAATTATAATAGTTGGCTAGATACTGTGAACATTATGTGATGTTATGTAGAAATAACTTTTAAAATTTATTATTATTGCATACTTCATAGGAAGGAAATATTAGTGAACGTGGAAAATTGTTAATTTATGTGTTTCTTTATATTTCAAGCTGGAAAAAGAAAAACACTTAGGATGTATTTTGGTTTGAAAGGAGGTGATAGGATGGGAAAGAGGCTTTTGTTTGATTTTAAGAAGGGAGGGAAAGGGTGGTAATAATGGATTTACTATTTTACCCCTGCTCATTAGTTTGTATTTTTATACCCATATTTTAACTTAATTTACATTTGGCTTCCAATTAAATTATTTAAATAATTTTTTTCCTTCAAGTTATTTATTTAATACTACAATATGTTTATAGAAATGGTATGATAATATTTTTTATCAATAATTAACATAATAAATATTTAAAAAAGACTTATTAGGAATTTTTGAATTTAAAATTGTAATAGCATATATTTTAATTGTAATAATATTTTATAATGAGATTCTTTATTGTAACGAAATATTTGGATATTTTATTTTTTTAATTTAAAATTGTAATAGCATATATTTTTATATTTTTTATATTTCGATTATAATGAGATTATTTATTTATTCAAATATTTTTATATTTTATTTTATAATAATTTGAAATTGTTAAAATAATTTGTTAATTAATTCAAGATTAAAAATGATATGTGTTTTGATTTTATGTAATATTTTTAATTTATGGAAAAAATAATAGTTTGATTTGTAAATAATCTCTTAAAGAATATTTTTTGGTAAAATATTGTGTGTTTATTAGCGAAGATGACAAATTACATATAAGTGTATATTGTCCAAATTTTATAAGAGATTGTTTAACATTTATGATGATCGCTTAAATATTTTTTGGTTAATATTTGTAATGATTTGTTTAGGAATTATAATGGATGGTACAAAGGAGATTGTGTATATATTTTCGCATGGACAAATTAGTAACGGGCCTTCTGGTGTAACCTTTGAGTGTGATAACATTAAGGTGATAAAGGTTGACCGAAATATTAGTTTGAGGCAACTAAAGCTAGTGATTGGATGGAAGCTACATCTTCGTCCCAATCAAATAGTGGCAGAGCTAATATACAGATGTCCAACATGCTTAAATCCAACACGATACGTGGCATGTAAATTAGAGGAAGATGTGGATGTACGTAACTCAAATGTGGGAAGTGACTCGAGCATTGTCAACGCACTTGACATTTGCAGAGGTGTATGCCAATGTATGTGATTTACCTTATGAAGGCAATGTTGAGTCACAACCGATGACGAGATATGATGGAAATACGCTACCATCAAGTAGCAATGAGGTTAACATTGTGGGTGGGCACGGAGCCATGTTCAACAATGACATGGAAAATTTCCACTCATATGAGCCTCCAAATATGAGTAAAATTAATGGACTGGCATCTCCTATTCCTTATGAAGACCACATTGATGATGAGGATGATGATGAAGATGAGAATGAATACGATTCGTACTTAAACGTTGGCAATGAAGATAATGAAGAAGATAGTGACAATGATGATGAAGTAATGCCTGAGCACAACGATTGTGCGATTGGCTTCCTATCATAAATCCACAATGAACCAGATATGCCGCTTGAGTTCAG
The DNA here is from genome assembly GCA_037177275.1 of Acacia concinna. Lineage (NCBI taxonomy): Eukaryota > Viridiplantae > Streptophyta > Magnoliopsida > Fabales > Fabaceae > Acacia > Acacia concinna. The sequence continues at coordinate 4,429,001 of JBAGKO010000009.1, forward strand.
AGATTTAGGAGGAGGTTTAAATTTTAGTGATACTGAAGAGTTGTATATTGGAAAGACATTCACCGACGTTTGAGTTCTACGACATGCAGTCAACCTATACTCCGTTCGAGTACATTATACATTTAAGATATTTCATTGTTCTAAAAAGTATGAAGAATACTGATGTATTCACTACCGACAAAGTTACAATTGGAGGGTAAGGGCCTATAAGAAAGAATATAGAGACTTTTAAGAGATAACAAAATATAATGGGTCCCACACATGTTTGAACACAACAATAAGTCAAGACCATCCAAAGTTGG
>JBAGKO010000009.1:4429402-4441757 GCA_037177275.1 Acacia concinna
CTCAATTATACCAATCTGAAAGTAATCCCATCCATAAGCACATTTAAGCCTCCTAATCGTGTTTCCAAACACACACATTGTAACATGGAATTAATGCCAGTTGGTCTGTGAAACAGGTAGCTGATCTGAACTTGTTGAAAGCAGAGACTCATAAATTTGAATCCCATTACATTGATAATCTTGTGGGTGAGTTAACAATGTATATGTTAAGGTAACCGTCAATTTTCTTTTGGTTTTTGGTCGCATTTAGTGTTAAGGCAATCCCTTAACTGATTGCAGGAGGTGAGAAGGAATGCTATGAAAGATCCCCAATCAACCATGTTGACAAATTTTCTTGTCCCGTAATTTTGTTTCAAGGTTCGGATGATAAGGTGAGCAACAATGCAACTATTATTTCTTACCTTCCAATGTGTAAACATGAAGGTTGGCATATCCATAAATTTGCAGGTTGGTAATGTTATTGTTAGGCTTTCAACATATTGAACTTGTTGCAGGTTGTGCCGCTGGATCAAGCTCAGAAAATTTACCAGGCAGTGAAGGACAAGGGTGTGCCTGTAGCCCTTGTTAAGTATGACGGAGAAGAACATGGTTTCAGAAAGGTAAATATGCTGATTTACTTATTAATTAGTTTAGTTGTCTATTTATAATTGGAAGCAACAGCGATTTGTGTTATATAACAATGGGGGATGAATGTAGGCTGAGAACATAAAGTCTACACTTGAACAACAAATGGTGTTCTTTGCACGCTTGATCGGACACTTCCAGGTTGCCGATGATATCAAGCCTATTAAAATTGATAACTTTGACCCCTAAAGGTGAAGGTGCATGCTGGCTGGGTTTCCTCGTGACATGTTTAAAAAGAAAAATAAGTCGTGGATTGGATTATATTATATTAATTACTGGATGGATTTTAGGTCATAAAATACAATTAATGGAATGGAGGAATCATACTCTGTAAAAGGTAATCATCATTTGCTCGTTACTACGGGGTGATGAATTTCTGTTGCAATCTGTTAACCTTTTCATTAAGGGGCGTGTTTGGTTCAACTGAGATTAAAGTAGGTAAGATTCATTAAAATTAGATTAAATGAGGTTATAAACTTGTTTGATTCAATAAGAAGAGATGTTAGATTTGATTTCTTATTTGATTCAGGAGGGTAGGTGAGGGGAGTTAATTTTAATTAAACAATTATGTCCTTTTCTATTTAATTATTTATATTGCTTTTTGTTTACAGTTTTTTTTATTAAAACTAATTTTTAATTTAAATCTACGAGCCAAAATTATAAACCCTTGGTTTTCACACATCTCTATCATCCAAGCATGGCTTAATCAATATCTCCTCACCCCCAATTCAAATATACCATCGGGCTGTCTCTCTCTCTTTTGTTCAGATTGCACACTCTCACACACTAACAGATTGCGATTTTCAGCCCTCTCTTCACGCCCTCTGATTTCACTCCCTCCATTATTTGGTCTCGCCCTTTCATCTTTTGCTGGCCACCGTTCCTTTTCATTTGGTCCAATTATTCCCCTCTAGTCGCACCTCTCTGTTTTTATGATGAACAAGGTAGATCAGATTTATGGAGGAGTTGATAAGCTAATTTTCATATATGAGCAGTACACTGCGGAGAGTGACACTGCCGAAGGGGAGACTCTGCAAAACAACAAAACAGGGGTTTGGATCCTCTCCTCGTCCCTCTCTCTCCATCCCTCCTCATCCTCCTACATACACATAACATTGACATTTATTTATTATTTAAAACAAACACACACATATGTATATGTATGTGTATGTGAGAGGATAAGGAGGGATGAGTAGAGGATCCTCTCTCACAAAACAGTGAAGAAGAGAGGGGTTTTCATCCGATGAGGGTAGCATATGGAATATTGATTTTTTGCTATGGGCAAATTTGTCAAGAAGATGCAAAAAGTTTCTCTTACCTAAAAAAACCTTTGACTTTGGGGGTTGAAAGAAGAGGATGGGTTCCACTAAAGGATAAAAATTTCCCCTACCTTTCACTTCCCCTCATTCCAATCAAACACACTTTTTTATCTTCCCTACCTCACCTAACTTAACTTCACTTAATTAAATCCCCAATCAAACACATCTTAAGTGTTTTGTCCGTTTCAGTTAAACATAAAATATATGACATTTGTAAATAGTATTTTCATTATATGTGCATGAAAATGGATGAAGAAGAAATTGGTGCAGAATCCGTACAAAATGAATATTCTACTATGATATCACCAATCAAAATCATGCAATTGTATAATGAGCGAGAAGTATGAAAGAATGGTGTTGTGATTGTGAATGTTATATTTACAAGAAGGAAGTATTAAGGCCCGTCTGGTACGCTGAACTTAAGGGAGGGAAAGGGAAGATGCGAATGTTCCCAGGCTGAAAATCCGTTTGGCATCCAAATGTGATGGAAACTTGAAATCCCATCACTCCCAATTTTCCTTTGAAGGTGGCAATTTCAGTTCCCACCAAAAGTGGCTTGAACTGAAGTTCCTTGACAGGGCCCTAAATCTTTTGGACAAGTTTGCCCTTAAAAGACATGATAAAAGATGCACCCGACACAAGAGAAGGCATTGATTAAGGCAGCCGAGTTCGTGACGAGAGGCAGCTGGAGGACGAAAGACTATAGCATCAGTAGAGATTGAAGTTGGACTTGAGGTAACAGGTTGTGGGTGTGTGTGAGTTATGCTCTGCAACGTCACTGTGCATGTATATATGTATGTTTTTGGGGATATTCGTTGTCTGTTCAACCTCCACACAGAGCGCACACAATGCATTTGTATGAGTTCGCTTATTATGAATAACAAGAGTGTGTGCTCTATTTCTTGTGTGAACATTGATGAGTCTGACAATGTTTTGATCTGCATGAGAAATGTTTAAATGTGGTTAATGGTGGTTTTAAAAATGCATATTGTTTATGTCAAAAATGCCAGTACACGAGTTATGGATTAATCAAAGTTATTCTGTGCAAAAGTATACCAAAATTCGATTTTCATGTCAAAAATGGAAGGTAGATTTGAATTTCGAGCTTAAGTTCAAATGTGTCAATGTGAACCTCAAGCTAACAATTTCACTGGAGGAGGCGGAACAAGAATTAGATTGCCTCTGTTTTGTATTTTGTGAGGACTGATTAGTATCCTTCCATTGAAATTGAGTCAAAGTTACAACCATCTTTCATATCCCTACAACAGAAGATAACAGCCTATAATACGCCCAAGACCCACCAAGCCATCCTTTGTCCATCATGATTTCAAAATGCATTGGACCTACAATGGTTTCCTCATGTTTCCAATTGAACCTCACCGCTGCAACTGATAAGGCTGAAGCGTCAGGCCCTTTTTTCCCTTCCCTTTGTCGTCATCCCTCCCATTTTCATTTAACATATTTTTTTTTTTTTCTTTCGCAAGGTATCCCCCAACTCAGTAGGCTAAGGACTAATCCTCCGTTCATTGAGGGTTCCTCTATGGAAAGGACAACTGATTAGGAGATTTAACGCTGTTCCAAACTCAAAGTCAAGGATCGAACTCCTGACTAAAATTAAAAGTGAAAAAGCCCCTACCACCCTTTAAAATATATTATTTCTTTATAATTTAATTTGGACACCTCTTTATGTTAAGGGTATTATGAGAAATTTACACATTCTTCCTTGACCGCCCACTGCATTTTCTTCCCAAACATCTTATTTTCCACCAACATGTGTTCCCTCCCCATGTCTCCCAAACAACGAACTTTTTAAACTTCCCTCCCAATATTCCCTTTCCTTCTCACCAATTCGGCGCACCAAACGGCCCTTAATCTTTATGGATGAGTTGTCTTCCGAACTCATTTCACATGTTCACATGGTAACGTCCACCTTAACCTGGAAAATTACAAAAAGTGAGCCCCTGTGAACTTTAATTTTTTTAAAAACTAATCACAATTTATCATTTTACCCCTAACGTATTAGTTTAGATTTTTTATTTGTATGTTATACAAGTTTATTCACACATTATTTAATTACTATAATAATATATTTTAAACATGCAATAATTAATTTTATAATAATCTTGTAAAAACTATAATAGTATTTTTCTTATTTATAATAACATATTTTTAATTTATATGTAATAAAAAATATAATTTCATTTATAATGGTATATTATTAATTAAAAATATATTAACATACTAATTAAAATATTTACTGATTCATGAAAAAATATTTTTAATTTAAATTAATTTTAAAATAAAATATTTTAAATTTTAATAAATTTTGTTATATATTAAAATATAATGATTTTTTATTTCTAAAAATGTATTTTTAAATTTTTTTAATAATAATGATATATTTTTATTTTAAATAATACTATTTTAATTTAAAATTAAAATAAAAAATATTATAATTATAATTATTTTTTATTCATAAAAATAAATATTTTATTTTAAATTAGTTTTTTTAAAAAAATTTATAAGATAAAATAAATATTTAATATATATATTTTTATTTAAATTAATTTTTAAATAATATATTTGATTATAATAATATTATTTTATTTATTAAAATATATATTTAAATTTATTTTATAATAATTTTTAATTATTTAATTAATAATATATTTTTAGTTTTATAATTTTTTTTAAATTAAAATTATAATAGCACATATTATAATTATAATAATTTTTTATTCATAAAAATAATTTGTATATCAAATAATTTTTTAAATAATAAATTTTGGATATAATGAATTTTTTAATATATATTTTTATAAAATATTTTTAATTATCATATAATATTTTTTATAATGGACATTATTGGAATATCAAATAAAGTATGAAGGTAAAAGTGTCCAAGCTTTTGTCTTCTCTCAAAAACCCCCAATTTAGAGGGGAGCCAAAATAGAGTTTAAGAGAAGAGGGGATGAAATATTTAGGTCCCCTCTCCCATCTATTTGCCTCCAACCAAACACATCTTAAATGATGTGAACCACTGAATTCAGGAATTTCTCCAACGATCATTGCAAAAATCTCCGGATTTTGAAGAGTGACGTGGACATTTTCTGCCCATCTGTTCAGTTCTACCATTTCACACTGAGCGCGTGTGGTACTGATGCGGTAGAGAGAGAGGCCCAAAAGGAGTAGAGAGCCTAGATTCCCATTACAATAGCAAGTGGCAACTCGGTGCTTCGAAGTTCGGTGAGCTCTCTGGCTTCCTCGCCTCAGCACTCCCACTCTGCTCACCCCTAGCGACCTCATTTCTCTAGCCGCTATGGCGTCCATAGCCGAATCTGCTTGGAAGGTTCATTCTTCTCCGCCATTCACCTCTCCTGATACTTATTCTTTCCCCCCTTCTTGCCCACTATTTTCGCCCCAGATTTGGTTTCTTTTATCGCTCATTGGATTTGGAAACACTCGTTGTCGTTCATTGTTATGCATTGGATCTCACTCTTGTTAACATGTGGCTCTTCAACAAAGGATTTCATCATCGCGGTCGATCTTGAACTCCGATTCTTTCTTTCAACTACTTTTCTGCTATGATTGTTAGAATTGTTATCTTGTTTTTAAATTTCGTATTTCCTAAATGAGGATTGTATGTCAAGGTCTAGTATTCCTAATTTACTCCTATATACCTACACGATTCATGGGTCCAACTGTAAAAGTATCGGATTTCACGGACGGGGATCCGCTCGTATTATGCCTTTTTGGTGGTTTGATTTTTTAAAGAACAACGATACTTGGATGAAGGCAGCAATAGAACGATGCATTCTAATTGACTCAATGTTATGGTTGTCCCGATGAGACTATGACTGGCTTACTACAAGCTGGATCATACTCCCATCGGAAGCTGACTCACCCTTGCTAGTAGCTTCATTGTTTGAGATCTCTCACGAATAAATTTGGAACTGAACTCGTGTCTTTTTACTCCCTTCTTGAAGTGGTCAAATACATTGGTGATTCTAATGTGTTTGAGTCTTGGAGAATTGGTGCCTCAACAAGAAAGAACAATGAAAATAAAAAGATAACGAAGTAATCCTGAAAACTACTATATGTGTTGGGTCATAGAATTTGAGGGTATTTTTTTTTAACTTACCTACAATGGAGATCCCTGCAAATTTTGTACGGAAATACGATTAAAGAAAACCTGTACATAGTTTTGTCACCCCAACATGCCAAGCTTGAAGAATGCTGCGGTCAATATTTAAATTGTATTTTACTTCATGAATTTTATCTTATCTTTTTAGGTGTGATTTGTTATAGAATGGATGATCTCAGTTTGAGCTTATCATGCTTGGAAACTATTACTTTACGAAATGAAGTTATTTGTCTGCTGTGTTGCAGTTTTTGATCTCACACTTCAGCGACTTTCAACTGGCATGCCTGGGCAGTTTCTTTCTCCATGAAAGTGTTTTCTTCTTATCTGGATTCCCCTTCATATTGCTTGAGAGGGCAGGATGGCTCAGCAAGTACAAGATTCAGGTTTACCTTTTATTAAGCTCTATTGTGATCTTGAAGTCATAAGATTTTCTTCTGTTGTCCACGACGTTGATAGACTAGTTAATGCTGTCATTCTACCCTCCAAAGCATTTTTAACTACGTGAATTTGGAATAACATCATTTCCAACACAACTATCAACTATATCTTTTCCTTTGGTCATTCTTATGTAAAGGTAGTTTGCTTGATGACTTCATTTTCTTTACGGCAGTAATATGCTTCTTCCCTTTTTAAGGTCTTAATGGCTAATTCTTTTCGGGCTTCAGAAAATTCACATTACCACAAGTTCTTTTCCATCTTTAAAATGTTTAAATTTTCAGCCTTATATGCCCGTGTCTTTGTAGCAGGGATTGACAATACCTGCTTGTGTATAAAATGTATTCTCATGTTGTGAAGTTTTATAATTAAAATTCCTGCTGTTAACCAATCCTCTATCTTGCGCCCCTTTCTCTTCTTTGGAGGCTTATAATGTGCTAATGTTTTTTTGGCGGGCATAAATTTAGTGTTATTTCTAACGGTTACTTCCATGCAGGCAAAAATTAACAGCCCTGCAGCTCAGGAGAAATGTATTCTTCACTTACTGCTGTATCATTGTGGAGTCAATCTGCCTGTTATGATATTCTCATATCCTGTTTTCAGACATATGGGCATGCAAAGTAGTCTTCCACTGCCGTCCTGGTACTTTCAGGTTCTTTAAGAGCACTGCCATTATTTTGGACATATGAGCTTCATAATGGGCTTTTTTGGGTTAAATACTTAAAGCATGGCCAACCTTTTTACTAACTTAGATATATCCAACTATGCTTCTGCAGGAAAGTAGTTTTAACCCAAATAATCTTTTACTTCATTTTGGAGGATTTTGTGTTCTACTGGGGACATAGGTTATTACACACGAAATGGTTGTACAAGCATGTTCACAGCGTTCATCATGAGTAAGTGGTGTTTATCCTCGTTTTTGTGTGTGTGTGTGTGTTTTTTTTTAATTAAAATATTTTTACATGGTTATCTAAGAAATGCTTATGGCTTATCTTAAAGCTTAAAGACGCTTCTTTGTATTTATGAAGGTATGCTACACCGTTTGGGCTTACTTCTGAATACGCTCATCCTGCTGAGATACTTTTCCTTGGCTTTGCTACCATTGTTGGCCCTGCAATCACCGGCCCTCACTTGTTGACTCTCTGGTTATGGATGGTTCTGAGGGTTCTAGAGACAGTTGAAGCTCACTGCGGTTACCATTTTCCCTGGAGTCTTTCTAACTTCTTACCATTATATGGGGGGTGAGTGTCATTTCCTTGCCCTTCACTCAGACAGCAGCAAAGCGGTTTAATCTGCTTCTTGATTATTGCTTTTGAATTTTGTTTCCTCGCTTTCAGAGCTGATTTTCATGACTATCACCACCGTTTGTTATATACCAAATCCGGAAACTACTCATCTACCTTCACCTACATGGACTGGTAAGCATTAAACGTGAACATGGTAGGCTTACAGCTTTAGCGTTTTTCTTACATTTATAAGATGTCCTGACTTGTTAGATTTATATGGTAAGAAGGTTCAATGACTTCTTGAAGGTTTAATTCAAGCACCGATACTGACAAGGTATTTTTTGTGGGCACGTTAGGATATTTGGAACAGATGTTGGTTACAGAAAGTTGAAAGCGTTGAAGAATGTGGAAATCGAAGAGAATAGCAAGGAAAAGAAGCAATGGTAGGACAAATTTTGGTTCGGAGATGTCGGTTTAGAAGAACATATTGGAAAATGTCTCTTAACCTTGAGCGCGTGTTGTCACTGTTCTTGTCTATAATTCGCAGAGGGCTTTCTTTGGGCGTCTTTGCCCTTTTATTCAGACAAATGACATAATTCAGTTTTTCAAATTTCGGATAATTTCCTTTCATTACTCAGCTAATTATCATTGACACTGGGCTTTCTTGTGAACGATTGTGTCTGGCATTTTCCCAAAGCAGATCGAAACGAGACTGATTGAAGGCCTATCAATGATGTCTGTATAATAGGTTCGTTTTCGTTTGTGAGCTCATTGTATTTACTATTTATTGTAGTATTTGATAATAATCTTAAATCTCAAACTTATATTTTAGGAGACAGCTGTACTAAGTTAAGTTGGGACAAGAGCGAGAAGTTCCTCTCAAACTCCTTATCTCTTGATCCGAATGAAATTTATTTGATGCTTTCATTTCTCATATGCTGCTTGGTTGGAGAGTTTCAGAAAGGGAGGAGAGAATCCTCACTCGGAAAAAAAGTTTGGAGGCTCCTTTGGCTCATTTTAATTTTAACTATAATAAGAGCAAATTCCTTTTCATTCTCTTTGGACCAAATAAGAAATTATTAAGAAAAAATCCCCCCAAACAAGTAGTCATTAACACTCCCTTCTTTTCCCTCCAATGATCCAATCGTGGGGTTCATATTACAAATAATTTAAATTTAAATTACAGTATCTGATGCATATATATTTGAGAATGCAAAATTTGTGTTCATATTTGATCACATCAAATGAAATATTGGGTTTGAGAATAAAGTTAAAGGTCTTGAGCTTGGATAAGAAATTGTATAAAGTATAAGCTAGTAGGCAGTTGCATGAACACTTGAGAATGACATTGTTAGGACAAAAGGATCTCTCACAACACCAGAACTAGTTTAGCCTGATCTCACAAATGCAGAGGGCGGGGAGTCAAAATCTGTTGCCTTTGAGCGATCAAGCTACCCCAGTATTGCATTCGGACGCTGAGGAATTGATCAATCCATTGCCTTGTTCAATAGAAGACGGAATAATGTTGTGGGCCTCAACCTCAAGGATGCGTATTCATTCATGGCTAGGCTTTTACTCAACATCAAACCAATCTTTGTTTTCTAGGCCCTCCTCCTCAGATTCACCACCACTACGCTGACGTTGTCAGTGGAGTGCCTGGCCAAAGCAAGCTTCGTCAGCAGCATTGACGCATCAGAGCACGCTTTGTCTGACATCTCCATCGCAACCCCTTCCATTTCGCAATCTAACGCCACCTCTGGACCCGGTGGCGCGTGTTTTCTTCCTCGTAGACACATACGTGCTACCCCACAAGCTGTCTCATTCGACACCACGTCCCATAACCCATCACTTGCCAGTATCAAACACTCATCCTCCGACGTCCTATTCGTTATCGTCACCTCCGGCACGCAGATCACGTAAGGCTTCAAGTAATTGTCACCTGCAACCATTTTACACCGATCAAAACAAAACACGTCCATCAGTTAAAATCAAAACATCGTTTATTCGTTGGCGAACTCTACGCTATTCTCATTCTATGCTTAACTAGCTTTGCCTTTACCTATGGCTCTTGACATGGCAAGCATTCCGAGAACGCGTGGTCCATCCCAGTATATAACCCGTCCACCCGCTTCAAGGATCCGGTTCAGCTCGTCCGGACGATCCGGCTGCATCCCACCGTTCACCATAACTAATTAGATCGACAGAACACACAGAAATTCCTTTTCATAATCTAAAATTTCATCGCATAATAATATGCTTGATTTTTCTCGGATAAACCAAGTGTGGAAGCTGACCTTGTGATCGGACGAGAGAGGGATGGGTTTGCCGTTGCGGCAGAGCACGGCCCTCGAATCGCCGCAGCTGGCGACGATTACCTTGTCGGCAGTCAAAACGGCAATGACAGCCGTAGATCCGACGGCGTCGCACTCGGGCGACTGAAGCTCACACCTACAATCAGCTTCCAAGACGTTAGCATTCCAAGCAATGACCTCCTGGTCCATCCGCGAGAAGCTTCGCTCCATCGCGCCCTCCCATCCCATCGACGACTCCTGTTTCTCTAGCTCTTCTTTCACCAACTCATGTAATCGGTCCTTACACTTGGCCGCCACCTATACAATCATGCATCATGCAATCCAACAAAACACTTTAACGTCTCATAAATTTTACAAAGCCAAGAACTTGATAATATCATCTTTAAGATTTCTATCTCTGCATCGCAGTATTAATTTGATTTATGGAGGGTAAGGCCGCTGGCTCTTACATGAGAGCAACCGTGGCCATCGTAGACTCCAAAGTAATGAAATTCACCAGAGGTGTGAGGGTCCCCGAAAAACCAGGGATGGACGGCCACGGCATCCTCCATATCTCTACGCCTTCCACACACCGAGGCAACCCCAAATTTAGGATGCTGCCCCGCCAAAACAGGGGAGCGCGCTGGGTCGATGGAGTCACCCGGAGTGTGTTTGTCACGAGTCTCTGATATTCCCTGGCCCGGCGACAGAAACACGAGGGCTGACTCTATGCCGGCGGCGCACTTCTCGACGGCGTTGTCACAGTCCCGCGACAATGAGCGGGGAGCATGGCGGAGTTTGGGGCGCTTGTCCTCGCCGTCTACCACCTTGAATCGCCTGATCTCCATTCTCCTCCTTCTGGCCTCACGCGAGCTGGGCTTACACGCCCCCGAGGCGTCGCTCTCGCTCACCACTCGGCAGCATATCTCCGCCATGGTTATTTTCAGCGAGAGCCGAACGGAACTTGCTCTGCGCGTTGGGGATTCACATGGGAATTCTCAATCAATTCGGGTAGTCTCGTACGGAGCTTTGGTGCGGGAATGGAGGGAGGGAGTGAGTTATGAAAGTAATGAAGTGGCCGCCAAAGAAAAGAAGGAAATGAAGAGAAGCGGAGGTGGGCGATGGCGCCTACTGCCTAGGCTGTAAAAGGACCCCCAACGACGGCCACTATTCAGTGCCATGGGGTGAAGTACTTTATGAATTCTCTCGAGAGAAATTAATGGATCGTCGGGTATTTTAATTTTATATTTTTGTGGAAATTGTGTTGAGTTCTAAATAATTTATTTTTATTTTAAAACTTTTTTAAAATATATATTTTTATTTAGACCTTAATGTAATTTTTTTTTTCAAATTCCATAATTTAGTCTGGGATTGAAACTTGAAGCACTTAAAATGAGCAGTTTTCAAGGACTTAAAAATTGTGATGCGTGTTTACCCTGAAAATTGAAGGTAAAATTACTTAGAAGTAAATGAAGAATACTATTATTTAGGATTAAAGAAAAGCCCTCGTTAACAAATTATATATATGTGTGTGTGTGAAAAACAGAGTTACCTTTAATTAACAAGGTACAGAAATTATCAATATACTAGTTGTTTTAATTATGACCTAAAAGATATTCCCCCTACACGAGAATGGGTGAGAGTAGTTGGAGGGGGGGGGGGGGAGGGGGAAGAGGACACGTGTTGGTGTGCGTGGGCCAATGAATGGGAAGGGAGGGAGGGTAGAAGCTGTGAAATGCGGTACTATGACCTGTGGGCTGTGGCGTTTGAATTTCAAACATGAATATGTTTGGTGGTCAATGGAAATCGTATGCGTATGCGTGTCCCTCTACCTCCCTCCCACCTGTCCCCCCTGCTTGACACGTATCCTATTCACAGTCTTCCCGATGTGAAATGACCCTTGAGGCTGACCCGCCCCCTCCCCGCGCCACGTATACCCCCTACCTTCCTCCTTCCCCTTCCCTTCCGCTCTCCGCCAACGTCCTTCCTTCCTTCCTTCCTTCTACTATTTGATTATTCCTTTCTCCATTCCCCACTTTACTGCTGCCGCTCAATCTCTCACTCTTTCTCCCCCTGTAGATACCATATTATGGGTACCCGCTTTAAATTAACTTTTAAAAATAATTTTTATAAATTTTAAAATAAATATATAAAAGGAGTTTTCTCTTGATTATTTAAAGGGAAAATTGCGTTTTGGTCCCGTTCAATGAAATATACGACAATACGGTCCCGTGAATTTCCGTATTTGCAAAAAAGTCCCGTGGGACTTTTTTGCAATTAATTTCATATGTCAAATGTCTGTTTTGCCCCTGAATT
>JBAGKO010000009.1:4459899-4475473 GCA_037177275.1 Acacia concinna
GTAAAGAAAAATGTCATTCAAATATTTAAATTATTATGACTTTAAAATCATTATCAATTATTTTTAATAAATCACATTAAAAAATTCTTTCACAAAATTCATCAAAAGTCACTTTTCAACTTATCATCCAAGCATGTTTCATTAAAAAATTAAATCATTTCTGCAAAGCCACATCTAAATATAACAACTTCTGATAAGTCACTTAATTTTCTGAAACTACTTCTCATAAGCTCATAAGAAAAAGTCATTTAAATTAAGCCGCATCCAAACGGGCTCAGAGTATATAGCTTTATTTGTTTATTTAATAATCAACTGGTATCTAGCAAAGACCCAAGGGGATGAACTCTATTGGCATATATAGCTTTATTTCACATGTAAAAAAATAACTATTTTTAACTGTAAAATTTATGCTCCCTCTAGTCTTAATTATAAGACCCCATTAATTTGTTAGAGAGATTAATGATGTTAGTTAAATTAGTTAATTATTAAAATATGACCTAATCTTCCAAAACTATCTTCCGGTCTTAATAACCACAAATAAATAAGAGAACATTGATAGAGATATTTAAAAAAAAAATTAAATATGGGAGACAATGTAGAGGCCTTACATTTAAGACCAAATCAAATTTTTAACTAGATTTTATAATTAAGAGTACGGAGAGTATCTAATAATTGAATATTCTACGTCACCGAGCCAGCCAGCAATAAAAGTAAACTAACTTATAGGCTACAAACCTAATTCCCTTTTTAACTGAGCGAGAGTAGCTTCTATTTCATCAAGGTTATCCCTAATGCTGCCGTTCCCCTGGCCAGTTTCATCATGAGGGCCACTGCCAGCAGAAGTACAAGATGGATTTGCTCCCTCAGGCTTCTTATGATTCTCATTCAAACCACCTTCTGGATCAACTATATTAAGCTCTTTCTCCAGAAACTCCACAAATTCTTCCCCTATTTCCTGCAACGTAAAATCTCATATAATCAGTTTCCCATGCCGATCACTGTCGCTGACCACTGCTCCAAAAGACGGATCAGCCGTCAACAACTCAATTACAAAATAGACTGTGCACGAATCAGAACTCTTTCCCCCCTTCATTTGGGCAACTATAGAAGCTGACAAACCAAGCGTCATGCATGAATAAGAACACAACAACGAAACAATTAAATAAATACGCATAAAGGCGAATTCTTACCGCCAGTTCCTCCCATAGGCTCTTCGGCTTTCCTTGTGAAGTAGAGTTTGCTTCCCAGTTCCTGAATTCTTCTTGAAGATCTTTGAAAAAATCCTCTGTAATTACATTAATCAGATATAACGCGATATAAGCCCCAAATTAAATAAGATACCAACAATTTAGTATATATACTCTTCTCCGCCTATTCACCCGCTTGCACGCCAAAAAAAATTGCATGGAAAAGCAAAATTGATGCTCAACAGCATCTGTAACTAATAATGCAAGTTAATACTTATGGCCCACGACATGATGTCTAACTGAGAGTATATATCACCTATTGTTATTTGAACATCCCTCAAAAAAATACCTGCAGCACAAAGATGTCAACCATAAGACACACATCCAATCTAATCAGGGGGCATTATAAAGGATAGCAGAATTACTTCTCAAACAGTTGGAGGGAAAGAGAGTTTAAAAGGAACGTGCAAGGCAAAACCAAATTATCACTGAGGCTTCCGGATATAAAAGCATGTTTAACTGGGCATCTTTCCAGAATAATGGGGAAAGGGATAGTTAATTGTCTAAAATTAATAAATTATCCAGTCCAAACCAACAAAACAGAGAAATCAACATGCTTCCTGATAACTTTTGCCCCGTGATTCTAGTGCATAAAGTTGTGCTTCCAGGAACCAGTACGGACCACTGCTGTAAAGGCAACCTTATAGATATTTATCTAGGATTGGGTACTAAGAGATCTTTAGTCTTTACCTAATCCGTAAAATTCTTCTTCCGCTTTTGCAGCACCACCTTGGCTTCTCTGAGAGGAATAATAAGAATCGGAACCACTATTTCCAGAATCAAATTTTCTACGAGAAGAAGACTTTATCAATGTATTGTATGCGTGTTTTATCCTCATAAACTTCTCCTGCGCCTTGTCCTGTGAAGACAAGATGAAAATGCCTCAATAAGCTCCATCTTCCCAAGTATTATTAAATTTATCTTGATATAAAATAATCTCAAAGTAGTATGAGTAGACAGGGTCATAAAATCCATAAGTAGAATAGTAAGACTCAATTTTGTGCATGCATCTTGTTGCTGCTAGTTCCCATATCTTCGTCCATTTTAAATTTTCAGTCGTGACAGAAAGTAATTGAGTCAGGTGTATTTAAGTATCTGACGTACCTTTTTTGTTAGGTTTCTCTTTCTTTGTTCATTTTTTTTTTTGGAACTTCGTCTATCTCTATAGTGAATCTCATGAACAGTGCACTTCGCAGCATGTTACAACTATTAAAGGGCCATAACCCTTTCTATTGATTCTATATCTCCTTCAAGTAATTCATACAACTAAGAATATAGGAAAAGCTGGATGAGAAGTTAGCGCATAAAAAATGCAAATGTAAAGATCTAACACACACACACATGTACATACAAGTCATATATAATTAGTCATCTCTCAGGTGACTTCTTTCATAATTTGATCTCAGTTTAATAAACCACTTCGTTCTTGTGCGAATTTGCATGTCCTTTTCTGCATTCAACTTAATTCTAAACTTTATTATCTTACACGTGCGTAAGCGATGAAATTTACCGTATTTTTCCCACCATCTTACGAAGAAAAGGGGAGAAAAGATTTGATTTATTTACATTGCTAATTAAACAGGACTAATTTTGACCTTAAATTACACAATATGGATGTATTCTTAAGCGACACCCAAAAGAATTGCACACAATAACTGGGAAGGATGAAGACATACCAATTACCTCTTTATTGACATCGGGATGATACTTAAGAGCAAGCTTTCTGTATGCCCTTTTGATTTCATCCCCTGTAGCTGATGGAGATAAGCCCAAAACTTCATAAGGAGACTCCCGACGGCTGGCTTTCAGAAGAGTGATGCTGTCTCTTGTATACTTCCTATGGTTCCAGTAGGAAGGCGCACCGGATCCGGATTGGAATAGAAGCGGATTAAAATCACGTCGATGATTGAATGTACTATTGGGTAAGGAAGAATTAGCTAGGTTTTGCAGGAGCAAGGATGGTCCGAGGGATCTAAAACACAGTTTGGCGCAGTAAAGGAAATTGTTTCCAGTTAGAGGCAGAGCAAATCCATACATGTTAATCAAGTATCCAGAAATCGTTGAACCGAAATTTCCACCGCAGCCGCCCTTATCCTCCCTAGAGCTCTCGCCCTCACGCAAATCTGTCCGTTGAAAGGATCCCACGATGCTCACGCGGCCACGTAGTTAGAAGACTGCGTCCATATATTACCTAATACTGCACACTCTCATCAAAAGCGCATCATATGTCAGAATTCCTCGGATATGGTTCAATACCAGCAGGAATCCATGCTTCCGTCGGAAGCTAACGACTATGCCCAAGTGATTGACATTTACACTCGTGATAAAGCTGTGCACTTGGGCAAGAAACTTCATGCACACCTAATCATCAACAGTTTCGCTCGTTCTACAATCATTGCATCGAAGCTCATGGCACTGTACATTGAGTGTGGGACACTATCCTTTGCACGCAAGTTGTTCGAAAAAATTCCGGCAACAAATGTTCGACGCTGGATCGCTCTTATTGGAACCTGTGCTCGCTGTGGCTTCCATAAGGAGGCTCTGAGTGTGTTCTCTGAAATGCAAACGGAAGGGCTGAAACCCAACGTATTCGTGATACCCAGCGTCCTCAAAGCCTGCGGGAACCTTTGCGATCTCAAGACGGGAGAGAAAATGCATGGCGTGATTTTGAAACGTTCGTTCGAGCTCGATGCTTTTGTAAGTAGTGCTTTAATTGATATGTACTCAAAATGCGCAAGAGTTGAAGAAGCGCGGAAAATATTCGACGGGATGTTAAAGAAAGATTTAGTGGCTCTGAATGCTATTGTATCTGGCTATGCACAACAAGGGCTTGCCAAGGACGCACTGATTTTGGCGGAAAGCATGAGAATGACGGGCATGAAGCCAAATGTGATAACTTGGAATACATTGATAGCTGGATTTGCAAAAGAAGGTGACCGAGCAAAGGTGTCAAAGCTTTTCAGAATGATGACCGCCGATGGTTTTGAGCCTGATGTGGTATCGTGGACTTCTTTAATATCTGGCTTTGTGCAGAATTTTCGACATGAGGAGGCGTTTCATACGTTTAAACAGATGTTGGATCATGGATTCTGCCCAACTTCGGCTACTATTAGCAGTATTCTACCTGCATGCGCTACTGCAGCAAAAGTGAGACTTGGAAAGGAGCTTCACAGCTACGCGCTGGTGATTGGTATAGGGGAAGATATATATGTAAGGAGTGCTCTTGTTGATATGTATGCAAAGTGTGGGTTCATATATGAGGCGGAGACCATATTTTGTCAGATGCCTGTGAAGAACACGGTTACGTTGAACTCAATGATTTTTGGTTATGCAAATCATGGGTACTGTGACAAGGCAATCGAGTTGTTCAGAGAGGCCGAAGGGGGAGGCAACCTTGATCATTTAACTTTCACGGCAGTTCTGACTGCGTGCTGCCATGCGGGAAATACTGAACTTGGGCAAAGTTTGTTCAAGATCATGCAAGAAAAATACAAGATTGATGCACGAGTTGAGCATTACGCATGCATGGTAGATCTTCTTGGGCGAGCGGGAGAACTTGATGAAGCGTATGCTATAATAAAGACAATGCTCATTGAGCCTGATTTATATGTGTGGGGTGCCCTGCTGGCTGCTTGTAGGAATCATGGACGTGAGAATCTTGCAGAACTGGCAGTCGAGCATTTGCTGGAATTAGAGCCTGAGAGTGCTGGGAATCGTCTTCTACTGTCAAGCTTATACGCTGATGCTGGTGAATGGAGAAAGGTTGAGAGGGTGAAGAGAATGTTGAAGAGAAGGAAATTGAGAAAATTTACTGGTTGCAGTTGGATAAATAGCGTGTGAAAACGATAAATAGCGTCCATGGATTGAAGTGTGCATTAGAGTATTTGCAGGTTAAAAAAACCAGGACAATAATTCCCTGGGGATGACCTCCGAGGCCAGATTCGGGAGATCAATTGTTGATGTCATTCCGTATGGAAGCAATATCGACTCGGGGTGATCAGGAATTAAGGGCATGTTTGGATGGAGGGAAGGGGATGGGAGGAATGGAAAAATGAGCTCTTTCCCTTATTTAGTTTGAAATTTTGGAAGGGAGGGAAGGAAAAATAAGTTCCTCGCCCCCCGCCCCCGCCCTTATCTTGGCTTCTTCGGTTCCTCCAAATTAGGGGTGTTTTTGGATAAGAGCCATATTTTATTATCAATTTATCTCTTTCTATTTTTATTTTATTCCTCTGATCTTAATCCTTAGTTTAATGGGGGAATTTCAATAAGGGACTGCAGTTGGCAATTAATATCAGCAATCCTTAAACAAGTGAATGAGCTGTATGAACAAGAAAAATCTATGTTCATATGACTCATTCACTTGTTTATGAGATGCGCTGATATTAATTTTTAACTACGATCCTTTATTGAAATTCTCCCTAGTTTAATTTATGGCTACAAATCAGCCTCATGCCTATCCACTTCCTAAAAGTATGGACACTTGATAAAATAATGGATACTTTTTTATTTTTAAATTAACTATTATTTCAACCAATTTATAATAAAAGATTATGGAATTAGATTTATCTTAAAAATCAAAACTAGATTATGAAAGCCTAAATAAAATAAAAATTATTTACTAAACAATCTTTTATTTTATTTAGGCTTTCATAATCTTTTTTGATAATTTAGTTTTGGTTTGGTTGAAATGATAGTTGTTTCAAAAATAAAAAATTACCCATCATTTTAGCAAGTGTCCATGATTTTAGGAAGTGGGTGGGCATGAGGGCTTATTTATAACCATAAATTAAATTAAGGATTAAGATTAGGGGAATAAAACGAAAATATAATGATAAAGAACAGGAGACGCCCCAAACCAAGAATTAAGGGCATGTTTGGATGGAGGGAAGGGGATGGGAGGGGAGGAAAAATGAGCTCTTTCCTTTGTTTGATTTGAAATTTTGGAGGGGAGAGAAGAAAAAATGAGTTCCTCTCTTTCCTTCCCTCTCCTTATCTTGGCTTCCTCTAAATCGGGTTTTTATTTTTGAGGAGAGCCATATTTTGTTATCAATTTATCTCTTTCTAATTTATGATATTACACATTTACTCCATGTCAAAAAAAAAAATCTTCACTTAATCACACAAATGATCGAAAATAAATAATTTATATATGTAGACTAATTTATATAATTTATATATAAAAAAATAAAATATAAAATTAAAGATAAAATGGTAAATTAGTTATTATCTTCCCTCACATCCCCTTAAACTAAATAAAGTATCATTAAATATTCCTCCCCTTCCTTCCCTTACTATCACCAAACAAAATAATATGTTTCTCTCTCCCTCCTTCCCTTACCCTCTCCTCCCCTCCCCTCCATTCCATCCCCTCCCTTTAAACCAAGGCCCTAGGAACGGAGAATCTTGGGAAAGATGCAGCAAACGGGTGAAGAAAAGCACTGGTGAGGTAAAAGGACAAGGGAGCAAAATGATTTAAGCGAGAATTGGATTTAGAAGTTGCGTCCAATTCCCTAAAAGCCTACCCTGATACACACTGAAATTGTGGAATTTCTTTTCGCAAACCTCAAGCACGTTTCTTATCGGTAAGAAATTTCCGACGGACCAATTCTTCCGTCTCTATTCCGTTCAATTCAGGTCCAATGATCTCTATATGAATGTCGTTACTGACAAAAGTCACTGATTTTTTGAACCTCTGATTGTTCAAAGTTTGTTGACTAATGTGTGTCGCCGTAAATAAAACATGACAGAAGCACTCAACTAATTGACATCATGAGATTCCCACAAAGGGGTGAGAACAGAGGGATATTTGGGACGGATACTTTGTACCAAAGCGGAACCCCAAAAAAGACGATTGTTTACCCTAATTAGAGTCAGCATCCTTGCTTTGTCATTTCTCTTTTTTTCTTTTTGTAACTTTCTTTAAATCAGAGTAAGGAGTTGGTTCATACAAAATACGTTACTGTCTGCTATATATTCTTATTCAACAATTTGATATTGATGCAAGAAATAAGAGGACACAGTCAACAAGAAGGCGGGCTACCAGAAAAGCACAACAAGAAAGGGAAAAAAGCTTCCTCAATTAATTGGCCTAAACATGAACAGCTCTCCACAAGGCAACATTTTTGTACAGTCACGTCAACTTGAAAAAGACTAGCTCGGCATCCTTATAATCTCTACATCCCTTAAAAGTCCTTCGTATAGTTATTTGATCTACTCTGCAGGCACATCAGCTGTATTCAAACATCTGGACCTCATTCCGCTTAATTTTATACGTATAAACTTAACACTACAAAATGTACAGTTCTTCATTACAACTGACAACTTTATTACCTATCTCAACACAAGATAGGTTTTTCATCACCTCTTCTAGATGCAGGAAAAGCTCACACTCGCCACAGTTAGCTGTACAAACGACCTTCTTTTTATATGCCACCTATGGTCATGGAGGATGAGGAGACTGAGCAGCAATTCTCCTTTCTGCAACAAAAATTAGGTATAATCACTAACTCATACACTAGACTTGGACTATTTCACACTCATGGATGCGAATCAGATATATCTTGGAATGAGCGAGTACCTCCAGCAGCAACTAGTTTCTCTACACGTGCAACAATATGCTTTCCATAAGTATACTTTTTCAGAGCATTCAAATGAACCTTGATCCGTGAAAGAATCAGCTCACGTTGCTGGTCATCGCAAGTCTCCAGCACCTTTTGAACAACATAATTTGCAAATTGATCTTTCATCATCGCCTGTAAGTTAAAAAAGGAGCAATGTAAGTCTATCATAAAGAAAGAATTATGAGAGGATAAACATTATTGCACGAATGACAAATTGACAAATAATGATAATTTTTTATTTTTTATTTGGAAAAAAAAAACATCACGGCATCGACATTTAGGTGTCCATGTTCCAAGATTAAAGATCTAAAAGCAAATCATTCTTATGTTTGATCCTGAAAAACCTTAGATGCAAATTAGGACTGTCAACTAATTTTCATGGCCCTACGAACTTCACATTAGCAGAAAACTAGTGACTAAGAAAACAAAAAACAGTCACTGCCTACCAAAATTTTAATCGCTCCTATCAGAATGCTTAAATCTCATCTTCAGCGAAGGAAATATTTCACAAAGAAATTAATAAAGCAGGAGTCCAGGTTTAGCAATGAACACAAAACAATGACTTCCTTTTTGTTTTATTATGATGGTGCAGCCTTTTGGGGGTGAAAAGCATAACGAATCCAAACCCAAAGTGATCAATGGGAAAAAAGAGATCCCTAATATCAACAGCCACAGTCAAATGAATGGACTAAAATATGATCATGAGTGTTGATTAGTTGCCACAAAGGAAAGGGGAGGGATCCATATATCGTGACAAAAGCAAAAGAAACAGTTAAGAAACCTGAAGGGGCTCATTTTCATCCGTGGAGCCAAGCATCTCATTCACTAGTAACTGGCGTTCAGAAAAATCCCCAAATGTCAAACACTTCTCTACAACATTGGAGGCAAACTTCTGTTGACTCATTTGAACTATCTTGCCAGCTAATTCCTTTATAATTGCTGAACGCTCATGAGGCTTCCCGTGTTCCAGTACATGCTGTTATTAAGGATAGAGTAAGACAGCAAAATGAAAGACCAGTTGACAAGCATAAACTACAAGATACATAGACGTCAGCATTAGGTGTTATATTAACAGGTAGAGCAGCAAACAGCTGCCCAAATTACCATATAACAAACCTTAGTGCAAGTGTATCAAGAGTAAAACAGCTTTGATGGCATGGCATATAAAAGTAAATTGATAACTAGCATCCACTCCAAAGACATTCTTTAGTGAGAAATGAACGAATCACAAAAAAACAAATAACTTCAACCATCAGTTAATTTCCATACCAAATTGCAGCTACAAGTAGTCTAAACTAAGAGTAATAGGAAAATTGACCTGAACAACATAATTTCCATATTGATCCTGAGCTAACATGCTAACAGCTCTTAAAATCTCATCCATAACCTTCTGCTGTGTCGTAGCATCTTTGCAGTGCTCCAGTACTCTCTGTCATTTAGAAAAGCACTATTATATGACCGTGGATTTTAAATGCAGAATAAACACGAAGAGCAGTTCAAATAATCCTGCCTGTATAACCCGGCAACCATATGGATGAGTTGAAAGTGTCACAACTTGATCAAAAAAGGTTGAGACAATGAAGTGGATTGCATCTTCAGGGACATGTTCTATACATTTTTGAATGACATGGTTTCCATTCTGATCACGAACACAACGCATAACATTACCATCAAGCTCTTGAACCATTTTTATCTTCTGATCCAGATCAACAACTTCTATGGCCTTAGAGTAGGATGCAAAGTAGGAGAAAGAAAAAATAAAAGTGAAGTATGAGATATTGAGAACATTATGAATGTAGGACCATATGAAAAAATTACCATTGCTGACACCCAAGCTGTCAATACCTTTTGAATCACCCGACAACCATACATTTGAAGGCTAAGGGTCAGAACATGGCCAAAGAGCTTGTTAGCTAATTCTCTTCTCTGGGAAGCAAGTCCATGCTCAAAAAACTGGCAGATACCAACAGTTGTTCGAACACTTCCATGAATAGGAATAAAAGGAATACAAACAGCATCATAAAAAGAGAATGAGTCACATCTTACCTTCTGAACCACATAATTACCAAAGACATCAGTCATCAAAGCAAGAGCATTAGGCATAATTTCCTGATAAACCATGTTTTTTTCTTCTGTAGTTGCTTGTTCCAGTTTTTGTTGGATAAACCGACTCCCATATTGATCCGCACTGCTTACAAGGTTAAATTCATTAGCTCAACTTTAAGGGATGAGAACATAAAAATTGAAGCATTATTAAAGGATCAAGAGACTAACAGACAGAATGCATACCTGAACTCAACAACATGACCAGAAATCTCTGAAAGCTCAAAACACTTGGTTTTATTACTTTTCAACTCTTCTAACAAAGACGAAGCAAAGGTTTCGTCCATGTTGACCCCAGCATCTAGGTGCCATGGTCCCATGACACCCCCAGCTAAATTCCTCATCCCAGACGCAAAACGCATATTCAGTTCATTGTGCCTCACAGGACTGCCAGAACCAACTGGAGAAGTGGATACAACTGAGTTTGCCATTGGACTTCCTGGATAAGACAAACCAACACCAAATGCAGGATTTGCATAGTAGCCAAGATGATTGGAGCCACCTGATTTATTACCCAGAGGAACATTGTACTGTGACTTCTGAGGTGAGAGCATAGCTCCAAGATAGGCTTTTTGCAGCTCAAGTAAATTCATGTAAGAATTACCCAAGTAGTTCCTATCCACGGAGGGGTCATTCAGAGCAGCAAGTTGAGCTGCAGCGTAATCAGATGTTCTCAAGTACTGAAGATACATAGGATCAAAAAAAGGAGCCTGAAGAGCAGCGCCTGCTATTTGATTTCCCATTCTACCAAGACTATGGGCATCAGATGGAGCAGCAGCTCCAGAACCTAAACCACCACCAAGAATTCTTGATTCCATTCCAGGTGCTGCCATTGCTGATGCTGCAGCAACATTTTCAAACAAGGGTGGTAGATTACCAGTGCCAAGTTGGTTAGCCATCAAGGATCCAGATGCTGGATTTCCACCATAGCCACTCAGGCCAAAATTAGTAAATGATGAATTTGTGCTATCTAAAGTCTGGTACTGAGCTGGAAAACTGCCTCCACCACTAAAGGGAGAGGTAGGTGATCCCTTGAAATACGTATTACAAGAAGGAACATTGGACTTTTGTAATTCAACTTGCCTATCCAAGGATGAGTTAATGTCAGATCCACTCCCATTCCTTTTACCGGGATCAGAATAAGTTGCTTTCTGCAAGAGCCCTGATTCAGGCTTCTTTGAATACACATGTTGCTTGCCATGATCTTGACTTCCTTGAATACGAAACAGATATCTTTGGTGATTATCAACATCTGACTCAACCTGGGATGGTAAATGGTTATCCCTGTCAAACACACCATCGGCTGACAAGTTCATACTGGACAATGCAGCCACCAGATCTGCAGACTCACTTATGCCAGATGAAGCACCATTCAATGCATCAGGACTGGTAATAGATCTCTTCTCTGCAGCAGAAACTCTCCCCCCTCCAATAGGTGTAGGGCAAGGACTGGGAGCCCTAGCAACAAGCTGCGGATCAGGTGTTGTGCTTCTTGATAAGGAAGATCCAAGAGCAGCAGCATAAGTATATGAAGATGGTGGGCCAATATGCTGAGCTGCAGATGATCCTTGGACATTCGATCCCGATCTTAAGGCATTAGTAGTAGTGGAATCATGGCGTAAATGAGCCAGCTCAGCCTCAGCTGAAGCTATCATATCATCATTTTCGTTGAATGCATTACGGCTGGCAGGACGAGAAGGAAGGCCAGGGACAGGGGTATTACGCTCCAAATCATCCTGCACGGTTACTACTTATCATGACGGGTAGAAAAACAAGGTGACAAATTAAAAAGCATAGGGAATTAATCAAAATAGGAATGTGTTAAATTTGACATAAAACGTCGACACTTAGGAATAGCAAATATAAGTTTCGCCACAACATATAAAATCATCAGAAGGTTATGCTCTATAAAGTTTCAAAATGCACAAAAGAATTTATCATCAATTCAGACTTATAATAGACCGAACAATGTAAGGTAAAACAAAGGCCATGACGATGTAATTAACATGTGATCTGATTTTTTAATACTATAATACAGAAAGATTTACAATTGTACCAAAACATATCAATTTTGGAACTTAAGGATGTAAATCCCACACCTGCAACATATCACATAAGACAGCCGAGTCATAGAACATTATGAATTTTCAACTTCGATGTGATTTAAAATATTTTAATAACCCCAATTCAACTTATTCTGAATGAAACAAATCTATCGGAATAAAAAGAATGTGCAGAACAATAACTATCAATGTTCAGCTAGCATTATACTAATAAAGGTCAACTGATACAGAACACGGAAATGAGTATAACAAATGTAGAACGAAAATAAAAAATTTGTCATTTAGTTATACTACCATATTCTAACACCTGATAGAGTTAGGTACAGGTAAAAAAGCGTACGCAATAACTTCAAAATAAGTTAAACATCAAAAGATTAAAGGTACCGTTATACAAATATTTAGTTCATAACAAAACAAATCAAAAGCAGTAACACCCAAGCAAGATATGCCAGGCAGAAAACAAATGCTGCAGAATCGCAGAGTAAGTTATCACGCTGAACGAGTTACCAGAAGAAGAAGAAAAAAGAAAGAAAGAAAAAGAAAAACAGCTTGCGAGTAAGAAACCACCTGAAAAATCTCAGCAAGGCTCTTTTGTTTGCTTCCAAGTCCTAGGCCCGGCAAACCAATCAGTCCATCACCACCCCAATCAGCCGAGCCTCTTAATTTTTCATTATCCACCTTGCTCTCTTGGTTCTTCAAGTGGAAACCTGGAGGAGTTGAAAATAAAGATCTACTTCCATTATCATCTGCCCTATTAACCTTCCTCCTATCTCCAATTCCACCAACGGCAGAAGCTCCCCCTTTTAATCTCTGTGCAAATCTCCAATCCTCCTTTGATAGCAACGGAGGTGGAAGCCGGGGGTTCAAATTCACATTCGAGTAATAGTATGAAAGGTAAGCTGGATCAGACCTAAGCTCTTCCTCAGACGCAAATCCATTTCCATGTTTACCAGCAGAAAACTCCGAAAAGGCCGTAGCAGCAGCACCCCCGCCGCCAAATAACCCTCCTACTGCACTTAGTGATCCCTCAACAGTCGGAGGCGCTGATCCACTCCGATACAAATTAAGTTCACGTTCATGATCGTCTGCCTCCTGACGACGTTGCTCGCGAAGCAACATCCCAATCTCTTTCTCCAAATCATCTCCGAATGACCCATCGCTAGCGCCAAGCATCGGTCTCCTTCCCAATTCAGACAACATTTTAAAAAACTGAAATTTATCATCAGACTTTCAACATCTGGAAATTATTCTCAACCTGATACAGCTTAGACTGATCACTGCCCATAATCAATATATTCAATCAAACCCTAAACGCTAAAACAAACCCAAAACCGAAGCTTTTCCCATTTAACCAACTAAACCTCATATAAACAACTTCAGAAATGCTCAATTTCAGCTGCTTCATAAATATTGGACCAAAGTCATTCCAGGAGCTGACAGGAAAGCAGCTGAATAATCTGCCAGAGAACAAAGATTGCGAAAAAGAATTTATGTTTACCTGAAATGGTTTTCATAATTATTGAAAAGAAACCACAGTTATTAAAACATGCTATGCGGTTCATTCATGTCTATAACAAGTATAGCAAGAACTTAATTATGGTAAGAGAGGTGCCACAATAAGAGAACAAAAAATAGTGGGAAGAGGATGGATGCACGAAGATCAAATAAGGGAAGAATGAGAGAGAACAGTTATGGAAGCGATCAATCTGGCGGCTATTGGTTCTTACAAGAACCCTTAGGGTTTTGTTTCCATTTTGGAGTTGGATTAAATACAGGAGTGATGGTAAACCCAAGTTATATTTGGTTATGATTTCTGAAATTTAGGTCGGAAAGTTTCTATTTTTCTCAATCTGAAAATATCCAAAATATTTTATTTATTTCCTAAAAGTTCGGGGTAATTGACCAAGTGATAACCGACTGATGTAGTAGAATGGGTTGCATTGCTGTTTTTTTTCCTCGTTTTCCAGATGCGAGCAGCGGACACGTCGGCTTGTTGGATTCGTTGGTTCAGTAAAATTGGGGAAAGCAGTAAGTACACTTAAATTCTTATAAAAAAAGGTCAGCCCTGTAAAATATGTACCACTTCATCTGTTTCCAACTTCCCACCATTCTCCGTTGTTTTTAGTTTCTTCGCCTATTTTTCCCTTTAATTACTTGCGCTGGCAGTTCCACATGCAGCTCACTGGTGAAGTAACTAGAGAAATTACCAAAAAAAAAAAACAGAGAGTCTTCATTTTCCTGGCATTAGCATCTATTTTAGTAGTTTAATATATTTATTGTACATTTCTGTTACTACTTTTAATCACTCCGCTTCCAGTTCCACACACACCGCCTTGGAACAAATTTCCAAAAGAAGTTTTATTTTTAATTTTCCTGGCATCAATATCTACATTCATTTTGTATTTATTATAAGTAGTATCCCGTTGGCTAAAAGAAACAACATTGGGAGAGAAGAGAGAAACACCAAAAAAAAAAAAATCCTAAATTCAACGCTAGTTGGGCAATTTTGAGCCTGTTTGGTGATAGCGGTATCCAACGTTTTTTTACTTTTCGATAGAAAATATATAGTTTTTGGTAAATAGAGTGTTTAGTAAAGGTTTATAAATATAAGTAGTTTAGAGTAAAAAGTAATTTATAAAGAGGGGTTAAAAAAGGGGTTTCTCAAAAGAAGTCACTTTTTCTATCTCTCATAAGTCATTTTTTTACTCCCAATCAAAACATAAGTGACTTATTCTATTTCCAATAAGTCTTTTTTTACCTCCAATCTAAACATAAGGTCTGTTTGGATTAAAGATTGCAATTGGTACTTTTGAAAAAGTTAAATTGAGTAAAAGTAACATTGGGTAATTTGATTTGTGTTTGGAATAAAGATTGCAAAAGTTACTTATAGATTACTTATGTAAAAGTAAAACTTGTTTGGTTGAAATTTTGTAAAAGTAACTTTTGATGGGAAATGACTAAAAATGGCATAAATCATATTATATAGATTACACACATATCTAAATATATTGTGTTATTTATATTAGGGAAAATGGCATCTAGGTCCCAAGGACCAAACTTAATTATAAAAAGGTCCCCCCACATTACCCTTACCATGAGGTCCCTAGGGACTTTTTTATAATTATGTTCATTGTCAAAATTACTTTGCTGCCCCTTTCATTTCTG
Organism: Acacia concinna; assembly: GCA_037177275.1. Lineage (NCBI taxonomy): Eukaryota > Viridiplantae > Streptophyta > Magnoliopsida > Fabales > Fabaceae > Acacia > Acacia concinna. The sequence goes on from JBAGKO010000009.1 coordinate 4,475,098, forward strand.
CAACCCTCCCTTATCCTTTTGTGCAGTGGAGAGAGAAAAGAAAATGTTAAAAAATTCGCGGCTATTGTTTACAACGTATGGAAATGTTAACAACTTCGCAGGCCGTTTTGACAACTTTATCAGCACGTTTTAACAACTTCTCAGGTAGGGGTACTATTCACAACGTATGGGAATTTTAACAACTTCGCAGGCCGTTTTGACAACTTTGTCAGCACGTTTTGACAACTTCTCAAGCGGGGTAGTGTTTACAAGCCATGGGAATTTTAACAATTTCGCAGGCTGTTTTGACAACTTAATAAGCACGTTTTGACAACTTCTCAGGCGGGGGTAGTGCTCACAAGCCATGGGCATTTTAAAATTCCCATGGCTTGTGAAC
>JBAGKO010000009.1:4538510-4551399 GCA_037177275.1 Acacia concinna
GCATTAACAACTTTATGTAAGGTTTGTGACAACTTCACATAGAGAGAGAGGAAAGAGATTCTGACGTGACTGACGCGCGTCAGACGTCAGATCAGAAGGGGGAGTGAGAAATTATTTTTTATTAAGGAAATTAATTGCAAAAAAAGTCTCAAGAAAAATATATTTCGTTAGTTGTGAATGAAATGTCATTTTTCCTAAAAAAATTTAAAATAAATTAAAAAATATATATAAACTGGGACTGGAATTATCCCAGAATCCCCAAGGGTGATCCCGGTCCTGATCCCTATCGAGATCAACAAAAGTGATCACAATCCCGACCTCAATCTCGATCCTAGCCAGAACTAAAAAATTTCCGAAATTAAAATCCCAGAACTGAATTGTGAGGATCAGGACTGAAATACTTTAAACACCTGATTACTTGAATGTGTCAGTTTGAAAATAAGACAAAAGCTTCATTTCAGTTATCGACATTAGAAAAGTCACATGTTATGCACACATATCACGTCATCCTTCTTTGTGACATTGGACCCAGATTTTGCTTTTTTTTTTTTTAAATGATGAAGAATCGGCCTTTTTAGTTTTATAATTTTAATGCTTGTTAATTAAAATAAGATATAAAATAATTCTGGTTATCAAACGTTTAAACAAGGTTTTCATCGGCAACTAAAAATTCAAATACAAAAGTGTCTAAACTAAATATGTACTACCGTTGGTATAAGAAAGTTATTATATATTTAAATCTCAAAAAGAGCATAGTGTATTTTTTTAATTAAAATTAAACTTTTATAGTAAATTTTAAGCATTAAAGAAGTCATACATACCAAATACATTAAACTCAAGTGTTTCATACCAGATTCACACACATATAAGCAACTTGTTGATCAATCTTTAGTTGATAGAGTACTCCAAATTAGAATTGGGTAGTTTTACCTCTTTTAAAGGATATTTCATTAAAAAAAAAAATCCATACTGTTAAATTTAACCTAATACCATTATCTTTTCTAATGGGACTCACACTTCTTTATATATAGAGTACATATGTAACAATATTAGGTAAAATTTAATGGAGTCAACATTTTTTCTCCTATTTTAAATGTTCATAGGTATTTTTGCATTTTTGAAATGTATATAGTGATGGAAGCACTTCTCGTAAAATTTCATAAGTATTCTTACTCCTTAACTCTATTAATATTCACACACATATATGTTTATGTGTGTGTATATTCCAGCAGTAAATAAATAATAATCAAATAAAAAGATGGTTAATGCCATGGCGACAGAAACTATGTCGTAAGATTTCCCACCCTCTCTATCCAATATTTCCCTTTATTAACATGCATGAATATACCTGTTGTGTTCCCAAAATGGCATAGGTAAGTAACAGAGCATCGCTGGAGGCAAATTAAAAGATAAAAAAGGAGGCCCATAGCACAAGTGACTCACTAAGTAGAGTTTGGAGATAGATATATATACATAATCTTATTCTGTAAGTGGAGAAATTGTTTCTTAAATTTGAAATCATAACCTCAAATCGCATGACAGCAATCTTATCGTATATACTCTAAGGCTCACCCTCTCTAAGGGCAAAAGATAAACAAAAAAAGGTGACAGTTCATCACTAAAATACTAAATACCATTCGGCATTAAGATAACCACAGAAGTTTGCACTATTCACTTAATCATAGAATCAGACGTTCCATTCACAGTTAACAATTAGAGTTTAATCATAATACTCCCTTCGGTCTTAATTATAAGATCCTATTAAAAATTTAATTTTATCCTAAATATAATATTTCTATTCACATTGTCTTCTATATTTTATCAGTTTTTCCTAAACTATATATAAAGTTGGTAATTAGGATAAAGGGAGTATATGAGAATTGGGAAAATTAAGGGTATTTTTGAAAGATCAGATTATATTTTAATAATTACTGTTATCCTTAATCCCTCGTAAAAAGTTAACGGACACTTATAATTAGGATTTGATGAAGTATTTGAAAACAAAAATTGTCTTCTAACCAATAAATTCAAAACCAAAAACCTTCTCTCACAGAAAGTCCGTTCATTTCCAGAGGCAACACGGCCACCTAAATCAGGAACATCGCTGACAAAGGCAAAGATACAATTAACTTAAGCGGTTAGATACAGAAAGGAGAAGAGAGAACAAATAAACAGCAACTTTTCCAAAAGCAAAACATCCCAACTTCTCAACCTTTTCATTTGTAATTTGTTTTCAGATGCATGTGCAAAAGGATTGATGCAAGGACTGAAAGGTAAGAGTACGTGTATTTATCATTTCAGTTGTCTTGAATCCTAAACTGAAATATTCAAAGGCTTATATGGTCAAAACACATCATCATCATCACATTTGGAACACTTCTAGTACACAAAGCTCCCATTAGGTGTGGTATAAAAAAAGATAGATGTATGCAGCCTTAACTTACTAGTGAAGAGGTTGTTTCCTGAATTTGGAACACTCCCATTTTTATTAAAACTTCATAAGAAAAGAAAATATTTTCATCTACCATACTTTGAACTTATGAGAAGTCATTGAATCGAGACTAACAAGTACAAACAACACTTAAAGGTGAAAGGAATTCAATGCCTTTGCATCTTCTCAATGTCATTTCATATGTCTAATTACAATAAGAGTATCTCAATTAACAATATCAGCACAAACAATTTACTGTGTAAATACGTTGTACTTAAATGCATCTAGTGTTGTTAATTTAGATATTCGTGTGGTAAATTATGATACTCGTGTGGTTAAAAATTTAGTGGCATTTTTGTAATTACGCAAAAGAGTACAAAAAGACTGATTTGAGATTTCTTGATTTCACTGTACTGAATTGGGATTTCCCTATTTCCCTTGTCTTTTTTTAAAATTTTCCCTTTAATATATAAATTTTTTGTCAATATATAAATTTTACATACAGTGCCAGCCTAAGAAAATATTACTCCCCCGGTCCTATGTATAAGACCTAGTTGAAAATTTAATTTGATCCTAAATATAAGACCTATGTCCACTTTGTATCTCATATTTAACCAATTTTTTCTAAACTATTATTGTCAATACTCACTTAACTATAATTAAACACTACAATGATTCAAATACACAAACAAGGAGAAATTCTACTTCCTTCTCTACTTTCTATAAAGACATACACAAGGAGAAATAATGAATTTAAAATAGCAAATTAAGAGTATTTTTGAAACATCATGTGATATCATAACAATTAACTAATTTAATTAATATTCTTCATCCCTTAATAAAATCAATTAAGTCTTATATTTAGAACTCGAGTAAGGGAGTACATCTCAAGCTTTAATATGCTCATTGACAATGGGTGTGTTTGGCGGTAGAATAAGTGACTTATTTGTAATTGGACTTATGGATAATTCATATTAAATATAAGTCAGATTATGTAAAAGTGACTTATACGTGACTTATGTAAAAGTGAAATGTGTTTGGTTGATATGTTAAAAAATAACTTATTGTAGTAAATGACTGAAAGGGGCATGAATATTAGTGAATATACTATATATCTATATTGTAAAATTTAAAAATTATACTAGAAAAAAGAAAAATTAATTTTAACAAAAGTTAAGAATAAAAACTTAAAATATATAATTAATAACAAGATTAGATGATTAAAAATGTATATAAATTATAAAGCAAATAAATGTAAAGTTTTTAATGAAATAAAATTACATTAATAAAACTTTAATGCTTTAAAATGATATAATTAGTTTTCTTAAGATTCTCTAAAAAAATCAATTGGATCTTATAATTAGAATCGAAAAGAGTAAGCTACAATATAAAAATAAAAATTAAAAATTAAAAAAAAAAAAAAAGAAGTGACAACGTCCAAGTAAGCAAGAAAGATAGATGAGAGTTGCATAAGGGAAAAAGCCATTGAGGGTTGTGTTGTGCGGGCCCTACACATCATTCTCTTTCTCTTCATTTGGTCATCTCATTTCCTGACATTCATTGTTCCCACTTCCCAATGCTTATAAGTCCAAAATAAGCACCATTTTCCTACTTATTCTGATAAGACTGATAAGAGCAATAAGATCAGGTATGAACTTATTTTTCCAAACATTCTATATTAAAAAGTTCAATATGATAAGTCCATTTATGGCATAAACGTCCGATTTGGGCCTTAAATTGTTAATCCAAACACACACTAAAGTTTTAAATTAATGGATTGATCCTCCATCCACAACTTCTTATGCATCTTGCTTTCGCATGCACTTCTTTACTCTATGTACAAGGTTTTGTGCTTGTATTTCTTGGTATTTTGAAGCTTACGGGGTATGTTATCTTTATATAATATCACTCAATAATTAGTATACATCGTTAATGTCTTTGTGACATAATGGCATTTAGGTTATCCTATAAGTGAGAGGTGGTGAGTTTGATCTTTCCTATGATCTTAAGGTATTAGTGCTATCTCTTGTGATTAAAAAAATTGATATGCATTTTCCGGCTCCTCAATTATTTAGTGTCATGTGGCATTCTTCATACTCTCACTGTTGTTCACTTGTAGTACTTGCAACTTCTGAGTTTCATAGGATTTAGCCAATTCTAAATTTAATGTCTCTCTCTCACACACACACACAAAATCATAACATGCGCATAATATATATAGAGGATATAAAATTTATAGGAAGCTTTGCTAATTATTAGTCATGTTTGTTTGATTTGACTTAAAGTGATTTTCTGTTATATAAAGTAATATGTGAAAGCTTTATCTTGTAAAGAAAATAAATGCTGTTTTTTTTTCTTGTTTGTGTGTTTCTGAATTGGCGCCTAGTTGGTGAATACATTCACATGAGCTACCTCTCTTGATATATTACTTTTTGGGTTAATATTATTGTTTTTTTTTGTTGCATTTGGTATATTTTCCCCCAAGCTGATGCTTGCCAACAACAGCATGTTTCTCTATTTTGAAGTTATACTAGTCCAAAATACAAATATGCTACAGTTTTTTTGTGGTAATAATAGGAGTTTCTTGAACAATCATTTATATTAAAATTTCATTGATTTAATTATATTTTTTAAAATTTCAATTCATAATGTGATGTTATTTATGAAGTTGCACAAATATGTTATTTATGAAGTTGCACAAGCAATCAATGTTGGAAATCAAGCAATGATTGCTGGAAATGAAGCCTTAAAAGATGAAGCAAATGAAATAGCTAGAGAAAGAATTCAACTAACTAGAGAAACATCTAGAAAGCTTCCTCAATTGTTCAGTGAAGAGATTTGGAAATTGGTTCAAAACTGTGGCTTCTTAACAACCAATGTCACAAAGATCTATAGAGTTCTTATGAGTGATTCTAACCTACTAAGGACATTTGTTGAATGTCTCCTTCTTGCCTGCAAGGACTTGCTCATGGATGTCATCAAAGACTTGGCAATTTAGTTTGCTAACCATCTATAAACTTTTGATGTTAGCAATTTAGTTTGCTAACTTTTTTGGAAACTTATAAGGTTTCAACATCTTGTTTTTTGGAGCAATGATTCTTTGTAATCACTTGCTAATATCATAAATCTTTTTATGTAAGTTTACATGTAAAATATGTAATTATCTATTACAACTTGACTTTTGGATAATGATATAATGTATAATGCAAAAGTTTATTATCACATTATTTCATCCTCTCCATTGGCTCTTTAGTTAACTTCCTTTGCTTTTCTACCACTCTACATGCTTACTAGATGAATTTCATTTAGGGACAAAATGTAACAAAAATATATCACAACACGACAGCCAAAATAGGGATTGGAGTACTAGATGGCCAAAAAAAATAGGGATTGGAGGAGTATATATGTTTATTGAGTAATTATTCTAAGTTATAATTGGATGGCCAAAAAATATTAGACATAATCATTATTATATTCACTTTACACAAATTGGCCAGCAACATGGTTTTTATCATTTCACTTGATGATGGCTACGTATTATAGCTATGTGAGAAGAAGTTGGATATTTGGCTTTTCTTAATTTTCCTTTTTTTTACCAACTTAATTTTCTTTATTTAGAATTCAAGAGACTACCAAAAACTTGTACCTTATTATTGTCTAAATCTAGTGTGTGCCATAGCCCATGGTCATAGATGAGATTCCAAACACACCAAACCGCAAGGAAATATATATGTTGCTTCCATACATGTTCAGGAAAAAACTATTAAGGAAAAAATAACAAAGAAACATAAATATATTAAGAGAGTTGGTACAATGATATTTACATAAGCCTTTATTATAATACATTAATTGAGAAGAAAAAGGAAGAGAAAGGGAAAAGGTGCAAAATGGCGCCTTCTTCTATTTATTGTTTTTTTTATAAAAAAAAATTAAACAAGAACCTGAACGATATACAATAGGAGAGAGAAGATTTGAGATATGTTTATTGAAAAGTGGATATGATCTATATAAGGCTGTCAATGTCAGATGATTTCTTTTTCAATAAAATGCTTTAATTGAAAGTAAAACATATAAGATGATAAGTAAGCCTGCATTTTTTGAGTTGGTGTGTTTTTATTGGGTAATGTTTAAATGACGCAGTGCACCCAATGCACTTAAGAATTTAATAAAAATGAGAGAAGCCACGCCTGCTACTCACTGCATCTATCCACGTGGCAATTTGTCCACGTGGGATCCTTGCTTCCTAGATAACAGCCCAAAGTACGATTTTGATCTTGGATGTGGGCCTCGACTAGAAGTTGCTTCTCAGTTTGGGGAATGCAAAATTGCATTTGGACTTTGAATCCCATGTATGAATAAAGGAGCTGATGACAACTGCCTTTTTTCAGCTACCGTGGGAAAGGGCTAACGGAAAAGATTAATCATTCACAATGTGTCGTTCGAATTTTTAAGGGGAGGTGACCGAATTTACCGTTTGACAATACTTCTAATAAAATTACTTTCTTAGCCGAAGACATGGGTGCCAACTGCCAAATCTTGGATTTAAAACCAGTTGAATTCTTTGTAAAATATGCATATTTAATTTAACTTAATTAAAAAGAAATTAATCATTTAAAAAAGTTAATTACGGATTTAAAATGGTAAATGTGGATTTAAAGTTAAACCAGATAATGTTCATTGTGGGTGGATATATCAGGCATAGAATCAGAGACACCCCAGTGGCGTTAACAACATATAGCTGACGACATCATCCACGTATAAACCATGCCTAACCCTAATTAAGGAGGAAGAAGCAGCATCATATTCATGTCCGCACGTCTCTAGCTTCCTGATCATGTTTCTTCTCTTATCATATATACATGTGCCATTGTACTGTGGAAGACATGTCATTATTGCTTTTTGCACATTCCAATTCCCAACAGCACCAACTGAATCTCACTAGACCAAGCTGCAGCCAATAATATTGTTCATGATCAAATTCATTCCATTATAGGAGTATATATTACAATTTTATTTTATTTTCTTTTCTTGTTTAGTCACTGTCACGGAACTGCATTAATTGAATTATAGTTGCTGGCATGCATTTCGCATATGATTCAACTTTGTGACCGCATCCCAAATAATGGATAAATAATCCATCAACAAAGCATATATTGTTGTAGGTTTTGCTTTTCTTTTGGATCTTTTCCCAATGATCGATATTTCTTGACATAAGCGACTCCCCTCTAGTCAAAAGGACTGGCATCACTGGGGATACTATGGTGTAACTTTGGTATAGCTAATAATTACTTCCTCCAACTAATTATAATAGTTTTTTTTGATAATTTTAAAAAATTTTAAGTTAATTATATTACTTTAAGATATTAAAATTTACTGTTTTTTTAAAATTATATTATTTACCTTATGAACTAATATATAATCTAATAAAATAGAATATATGATATGATTAAATAATATAATTAGTTTTTTTAGGACTTTTCTAAATTCTTCAAAAAGCCCTTATAATTAGGATCGAAGAGAGTAAGATATATGAAGAAAATATGAGCATTTCCAATTAAGCATGCCGACCTAAACTGAAACTTTCACGCCAATAATTACACTTCACCTTTACTTCGAAACCTGCTCATAAATATTTGACTTGGCTCCAATATAATAATATACGGCGAAGTTGCGGACATATATTACAGGGTTCAAGTATATAAATAGACATTTGAAAGATTGACTTGATGAATTACGTAGCCAATTTAAAAGAAGGCGGGGTGGGAGCACAAGAGTTTATCAGAAAAATCCAGCAAGGAAGAGGAGGGAATATCCTTCATAAGATCCTCCAGATTCCACTCTCCCAGTCCCATTATTAACTCCTGTTCAAATAAATTCTCCACCTCAGATCTGCAGCTATTAACCATACTACTACTGTTTACGTCTTCCAGATAAGCATTGGTCGTGTGCGCGTGGCACTTGCCCTCCACTTTGAGGTTGACGGTACTCTCTACAGGCCCTTCTGATATTCCACCAACCACTTGACTGCCTGAGAGTAACCCACTTTGCTCAGCTGTCGATGAAGACGAAGACGAGTTAAACATAGGCACATCAAAGCTGTGATGATCTTGAGCTGAAATAAACCCTCCCATATCCGCGTATTTCGTGGCCAAACTGTTCTTGAGTCTTTTTTTAATTGTGGAATTCCAAAAGTTCTTGATTTCGTTGTCTGTTCGTCCGGGCAAGCGTGCCGCTATTTGAGACCATCTTTCAACATCAGACATATAATAATACGAATTCAAGTCAGCTTCTGTTCATTAGTACATGCATCTAATTAAGGGCTGTACCAATTAATTAATGCCTCTTCATTTCATTAATTATATGAAGCAATACTAATTTGCTTTAATTTGCATGGACTATGGTTGAACCAAAAATAAATAAATAAAAATATGGAGTGCCTTCAACTCCAAATTAAATTTGACGAGTACAGTAGTCATAACCATCTTATCTGAAGTCACACAGTAATTATTATATACATACGTGCTTGCTTATTTTCGTTTATATAGACACGGTCATCAGTACGTGTATATATGCTTGGAAAGCTTGATGTGGCGGGAGGTTGAATGTTTTATTCACTATATTCGAAGAAGATATTCTCATGAATTTTTTCATTAACATGAAGTGACAATGCTAAAATGAATACAATACCCGAAACATGTATTCTCGTAAGAAATATAGTCGAGCTCTTTATATATGGACTACTTACCCTGGGTATAGCAGTGTTCTGGGCAATATATATATAGACGAAGAAACATATATATAGAGAGAGTGAGAGAGGAGAGAGAGGAACCTGTTGCCAAGAAAAGAGTGGAAATGGATGATGAGTTGTTGCTCTTGGGGTGAGAAAGCGCCTCGTTTAAGGTCAGGCCTCAAATAATTGATCCATCGAAGGCGACAACTTTTGCCACACCTTTGCAAGCCAGCATTTCTGGCCACATCACTCCAACAACCTTGTCCATTGCTGCGCATGTAACTCATGAGCTTGTCATCTTCTTCCGGTGACCACAAACCCTTTCTGAGCTGCTTGTTTTTTCCAGAGGGCTCCGACTTCCTCATTGTACTTACTTCCCAGTAACCTGATCTGATCTGGACCCGCCCTGTTATATTCCTCTTACCATGTCTATAATATAGCTATCTCCCATCTAGGTTTGATGTGAATAATAGGAACATGGATATGTGTGTGTATATATATAGACAGCAATGTCACAAAGAAGCTTCATAATGAGGTGGGAATAAAACAATGGCGATGGGTGTGGGGTTTGCTTAAAAAACAGGGAAAGAGTGACAGTGGCAGAATGGTTGACGGGTCAAGTTGAGAACGGTTTGGAGAGGGACCTTATGGAAATAAGATAAGTAGGGGACCTGGCTTCCCTACTCATCAGAGCTAAAGAATCTAGATAGTCTAAATTTAATTTTTTTTACTGTGTTTTTTTATAAAAAATTATTTTATTAAGTGGATAATCTAAACTAAATATAATTTCTTAACTAATATCTTTTTTTAAAAAAATAATTTTTTATATAAAAATTTTCTTTTTAAAAAAAATTAAATCTAACCATCTAAATTAAATCTGAATGATCCAAATTAATTGACTCTCCCTACTCATCACAAATGATGAGTTGGGAAACCAGATCCAACAAATAGGTTTGTCATCTTATCTTTAATTTGACTTTGATCCATGCATGGCTTTGTTTTTTCTCTACTCATTTAACTTCACTCACAAGCTAATCATCATCATTGGAAGCACTTAAGCAATCAACCCTCTCTCTCTCTCTCTCTACACACACACATATATATATCTGCCTTGTAAGAAAGCCAAGCCTTGTAGTTGCCCTTTCCCAGTCCAAGATATATATAGGCCATAGATGCCTAAAGGTAGCTATATGATAACATGATGGAAAATAATATTTGTATAGGTCGCCTAGGCTTTTTTGTTGATAAATTTTGGCTATAATTTTCGCCAAATTAACTGACTCATGATTTTCAATGGGTCATATAGGAGCAGGTATAATAGTTTAATTCATAGGATCGTTATTAATTAGCTGTGAATCAATGGTTTGTGATTGAAGGAAGTGATGGACTTGTAGTTTTGTGTTAATGTAATGCATATCATTTTCCCCAAACAAATTGAAGGTGCATCACGTGGGAGAAAAAAGAGGAAAGAAATGGCACAACAAATAATTGACTTTTAATACCATCTTTTATAGGGAAGGGGAGCCTCGACGTGGACATTTCAGTGCTGCTGTTTCTTCGTGGAAGATATTACAACCTGCTAATTGGAGGGGTGTGTGTGTGTGTGTGTCACATTGATATATCTACTTCACAAATTTATCTGAACACACACACACACATTATTGAGGCATTGCGGTAGTTAAAGTGGGGGTGAACGGTGGCAAAAGCTCAGAAGCTCGAGGATATGATGATGGGAAGAAGCTAATTAATAAGTACAAAGACGCGTCAGCAAGTGAAAAATCCTTTCAGAAAATAAAGGAAAAGGGTGAGAGAGTCGAAGGGGCCATAATTAGGGGATGGAGGCAGATCGATGATGGAGTATATACTTATTAAATCATCTAATCATGTGCTGAGATGGAATAAGTGGTATATAGGTATAATAATATTGGGTAATCTCAGATTTGATTCCCATTTAGCAGCACATGATCGATGATGACCAATTATACATCAAAGCATATAAAGATTCATGTACATTAGTTTTTATTGGGAAGAAAAAAATGTTAGTATTTTAATTAATATTATTATATCATATAGTTATAAATTAGGGTAATTAAAATACTCTAAGTATGTCTCATTAGTCAGTTAAAACGCCCAGTAAGATTATGGTTTAGTTTTGCCTATTTAAGTGATTTTCTGATGGTGAAAATACACGTACACAAAGTTCACAGCCAAAAACACAAAGCGTTAGATAAGGCAACCCTAACCGTCTCTTGAGATTTCTTGACTAGCCACGACTATCACATAGCCCCATCACCGTGCCTTACAGTCTGTCATAAGAGTCCTAACAAACTGACTAGTGTTTGTTTTGCAGTTGTTTATTCATCCGGTGATTTGAGTTCCTGATCAATAATTAACAATGGCTAGAGGTATTTAGTCTCCCACTGTATTTATTAATGGATAAATTATTATATGTTTGTTATCTATGAATTTAATTTATCTTACATGTGATATCAAAGACAGGTTCTCTGATTTTCTGCCTTCTAATTTTAATCGGGGATGATTTTCTGGATCAGAGATCATTTTTTTATAATTATTCTAAATTGTATTATTTTTCCTTTCTTCCATCCGGAATCTTGAAGGAAGTTTTGAAAAATTTGTTTTACATCTTCATGATCATTCTTGTGGATCTGGAAAAAAGCTTTGTTTCTCTTCTTCCCTATTATTTATGATTTGTGCGATGATAATATGGAGAGGGAGATTGAAGTTTTATATTTCTGGATTATTTTGTTTTTGCGATTCAAACCTGCGGCGATTGTATCTTTATTTGTTGTTCTATATCGATGCATGTTGCCGTCGAGATTTGCTTAAGATATATGATTTATAACTTGTTTCGATCTCACATGATTTTCCCTTTATTGCAAAGATTCATTTTGGCTTTTTTTTTTTGAGTTTTCATTCTATCATCGTTGTCAGAACCCTAGAACTTTTGCAATTATTGTCTTTGTGTTTGATTATGATTTTGTCGTTGAATTGAGCGAAAAATTGTGAGGAGAACGTTTACCCTATGTTTTTCTTTGAGATCGACGCAATTATTGTCGAAATTGCGGCCTCGTTCACCAAAAAACACAACCTGGAACATCATGGGTCGCGGTCGCTGAGTCAAGTTCAGTTTCGGGTCGGGTAGGGTTTTCCATAAACGGGTGGGAGGGGTGATTAAAATGGCGCCGTTTTGGCTTATCTCTGAACGTCATTGTTTTGGTCATACGGCACCCTCCTGTTTTAGCTAGCGTGCGGTGTCGTTTTGGACAATAGTGAAATGCACGTTTCACTAATGGCTTAAGTGAGCCAGAGCATGTATTTGGGCCATGAAAAAGTTGGGCCGATGTAAAAAAAGAGTTTGTTGCAGCACATTCTGGGCCATGAACTACTGGGCCTTCAATAAAAAAAAATTCCATTTTTTCTGCCAATGTGCATTTGGGCTCGGTTTTGGGCTTTTATTTTTTATTTGTTTCTAGGCTAATTAATTTTTTCAGACATGAATTTTTGGGCCAAAAAATAAAATGATTTCCTCATCGTTTTCAAAATTAATTTTATGTATCCTTTCAAGTATAACTATTTGGAAATTGTTTAAACTAATTGAATAGATTAATTTTGGCATTTTTCATAAAGAGGAAAATATTTCCAAAATGAATTTTTATGAGTTATTTAATTGTCTAAAATTTGGGAAATTAATTTAGACAATTATTTAA